>PVHY01033099.1:0-11378 GCA_004024945.1 Uropsilus gracilis
TATAGATAGTCTTACACATGAAAACACAGATTTGTCTCCTTTCTAATCTGTGGTCCATATCCCATTTTCAGCAGTTGATGCGGTGTTGTCCATTCTATTTTTTTCCGACAGAACAGGACCCAGTTCAGAATCACCTGTTGCATTTATTTGTCATCTCTTCAGTTACCTTTTTTTTTTTTTGAGGCTAGGTCTTGCAGTGTTGCCCTAGGTAGTCTCGAACCCGCAGACTCAAGTGATTCCTAACCCCAGCCTCCCAAGTAGGTGGGATTAAGACGCATGCCACCACACTTGGCTCTTCAGTTACCTTTACCTGGGAACTGTTTCTCAGTTCCCTTTGTCTCTTTCATGATACGGTATTTTCAGAAATATAGGTCCTCAATTTGACTTTTTCCAATGATGGTTTTCCTTAAGATTTTCCTCAGTTTGTGCATTTTGCCTGGGTGGCTACATAAAAGGTAGCATGCTTGGAAGCATGTAATATCTATTTGACCTATATTGATGATGATAATTTTGATTAGTCAGTAATGGTATTTTCCATTTCTTCACTGCATAGTCACTGTTCTTCATTTTTGTAATTGATATATAATTTGTAATAACCAGTTCAAAGCCAAGCAACTCATTAGACTTCACTATGCCCAGTAGAACTGTCCATCGATGCTTTGTGCCTGGACCAAATTTCATTTGATGGTTGCAGAGTGATGTAACAGGTTGCTGTTAAAGTGACAAGGTACATCATTTGTTTTTTATTTTAGATCATGCTGTGCAGTTCTGTAGAGGTTCTTTTAGTTGAAAATACCATGAAAGAATGGCATGCTTATAGTACATTTGTATATGTCTTCTAGAATATTTGAAGTAAATGTCTTCTAGAATATTTGAAGTAACAAAACCTGTTTGTCAATCTTCATTAGTGTTTTGATAAGGAGAACCTAAACAACTTTTGCTTATTTCATTATATGGGGATGTTAATCAACAAGCACAGTAACAATCACCCAGGAATCCCACAGATAATTCCCACTTCTTCCTTAAAGTTGGCCATATTATGTGATCCCAGTATATTCTCTTTAATGTGCTGTGTCGATGTTTTTAACTTCCCACTTGATATTTCTGCTGCTGAGATGCTGAGATCAGAGAACAGGTGTGAGATCTATTTAAGGCAATAACCTTTTTTTTTTCTTTTTCAGAGACTAGGTCTCACTTTGTTGCCTGGGGTTGTCTCAAATCCACAGACTCAAGTGATTCCTAGCCTCAGCCTCCCAGGTAGCTGGTATTACAGGCGCACACCACTGCACCTGGCTAAGGAAATAACTTCTTGGTACGAACTTTCAACCTCTTTCCCAAAAAAGGTTGTGGATCCTGGTTTATGCTCACACAATGGGCCAGCTAGTTCTTTTTTGGACAAATTCTAAAAGTGGTATCACATAGATGGGAGAAGTTCTCTCTGCAGGAATGGCTTTTCTAAGCTTGTTGTTCATGATTGGAACGACCATGTGGGATAGGGTTTCCTCTTAGTGCACAATCTTCGGTGTGAGATCTTCGGTTCTCAGGGATTATGTTCTTTCCAATTCAACCACTGAGGAGTTGTACCTTAGTATCCAGAATGGCTGACAAGTTCTCTTTTCCTTTCTAGAAATGACGCTCCTCTCCTCCCAGTCTTCATCTCCAATGGCCTCTTCAGGGTCTGTGTCTACTGAAAACCCAGAACAGAGGATGCTGGAAAAGAGATCCAAGGTCATAAAAGAACTTCTTCAGACAGAGAAGGACTACATCCGGGATCTGGAAATGTGCATTGAGCGGGTCATGGTACCTCTGCGGCAGGCACAGGTGGGAACTGGGGAAGGAAGTTTGCTTTACCTGGAATGTGGTTCTCTAAACCTAGGAAAGATCCTCTAGCAAAGAGGAGCTTTGACCCCAAGGATTTATTACCTTTGAAATAAAAACTGTGGCTGCTGCTGCTACTGCTCTTAATTCAAAGTTCCTCTTAAGCCCTGAGCATACTATCACTTATTATGTCCGCTGTCACCAGACTTATTGCAGTAACTTCCCAGGAATTTTTTATGCCTGTAGTTCCTGAAAACAGTTCTGGGAGTTGTTACTTTGCTGCTAAGGCTGTGCAGTAGTACAATGAAATTTGGAGGTGCCGGGTTATCTGGTTTGAGCATATAATTATATAAGGCTGTCTAATCAAGAAAACTTTCTTGTGTGTGTGCTGGGCACTTTTCTAGATGCTGAAGGCAGACAAAAAAGTTAACAGTATCGTGAGCATTTGCAGTACTTACTGCTTGTTACTTGACCATCTGGATTGTCTTAGGTTTATGCTGCTTGGAGCATTCACCTCCAACTTGGGTAGGAAGTGAGCAGTGCATACAGGGGGTGTGGGGGTGTGGGGGGATTTGTATTACAATATAACTAGAAACCAAATTGGTTCTATAGTTGCTTTACTAAGATAATAGAGGAAGTGGAAGACCAAGCCGAGAACTACTGGATCAAGGACAAAGGGAGACACTACACATAGTAGTGGACATTTCTGTTCTAGAAGCTTCATCAGAGTGAGGGAAGATGACCTTGAGTAATTTTTGCACCATTCTTGAGGTGTTCCTAATATGAATGTGAAATATTTTGGCATCAATTTCATTTCCATGTATCTTGACATCTTGTTTCCCTTTTCTCAGGTACCAAACATTGATTTTGAGGGACTTTTTGGAAACATGCAGATGGTGATTAAGGTCTCAAAGCAATTATTGGCTGACCTGGAAGTCTGTGATGCCTTAGGTATGAGACCCTGCCATTGTTTTAAACTTAATGAATAGGGCAGGGGATGGAGGGGGTCCATCTTGCTAGTATGGAGTAGTTAACGTGAGGAAAATGAAGTTTTAGTTACTTAGTTTAGAGGTTATTTCATCCCCTGCTTCTCCTTTTGTTTGTAACCCATTTTGAGGTGATACAGGGTATTAGTAATAAATTTTACATAGTACATCATGGTTTTTTCAGACTGACAGCTACAGCCTATTAGTGAACTGTGAGATGAGTTTGGTGGGTCACACCCAGTATAGTATGTTCTCAATAAAATAAAATAGAAAAATATAAATGTAAATAATAGTATGACAGCCATTTTGAGAAACTTTCAATTGAGTCATGATTTAAAATGTATTTACATGGTCATTTCACAAAATGTTAGAAAAGCAGCCTTCTATTTCTAATAACCAAGGGAACTGTGTATCATTACTGATTGTTATATAGCAGATTATATAAAAACTCAGCTGCTTAAAGCCAGATGCATGTTATCTCCATTTTCTGTGGGTGGGGAATCGGGGTGGCTTATCTTGGTGGGCCTGGGTCTATCTGTTGGGAGGTTGGAGTAGGCCTGGGCGGCCATCATCTGACTCTCAAGGATCCACTTCTCATCCTTGGCCAAGTGGGCCTCTACAGACTGTCCTCATGCTGTACCTGGAGAGAGGGGATGCTCAAGACAGGCCCCATGTCATCTATAACATCTTGGAGATGTTATAACACCTTGCTTCTGCCATATATCTTGTTGGTCATACATTAGTTCTGGCACCATGTGTTGGACATCCTATCATTTTGCTGATTTGTTGGAATTAAAGTCTCAAAATGCTGCCACAGTTCTAGCCATCTCTGTGTCCCAGCGCATCAGCCCACAGTAAGGAGGAGTCACCCATGTCACTGAATAGTGAACCTGCCTTTCCCGGTGCTCTCCCAGTAGATTTCTCTTTATTTCTCATTGGCCAGAACCGAGCTCCATGCTTAAGCTTGCAAGGATGCCTGAAAATGGAACAGGGTTGTGCTGTTGCCTTAGCTGGGCAGTGTTTACTGACCCACCTGAGAGATGGGCACAGGCTCCACCCTCCTGCTGGAGGTGGCTATGGGAGTGTAGCTGATAGTGCAACACTGGGAATATTTGTTGAGCGTTTATTATGCACACACAACCTTTTAAGGCATGTCAACTTGATCTCAGCTGTTGCCTACCACAACCCTGTGAGGTTTAGGCTCTATTAGTTTTATTTTACAGTTGAAGAAAGAGGTGTAGAGAATGGAGATCAAGGTCCTATGACTAATAGTTGATGGAACTGACTGATCTAGGCTTGGGTCTGTGGTCCACACGCATACCATCAACCTCTAGAATAGCTGTTGGTCTAGCACTTTCTGGAATGGGTGGTCAGCAAAACTGAAACCCAGGCCCTGCTCTCAGCCTTACTGGAAAGGTCGAGGGGGTGTGGAGAATGGAAGGGGTTCAAGGAAGAAGAAAAGTATCAATTGACTAGAAGAAATTCTTGGTGAACCTGCTTTAATGTCATTAGACATAAAAGCCCATTTATAAAACTTTGTAAGACATTTGAAGTATCTGTGAGTTGTTCATTTGAATTATGAAATAAGTGAGAGTAATTACTAGCATTTGAAAAGGTTTAGTAGGCTAGGCAGTTAGTAATTTTTCTTCCAACTTACGTTATTACCTATACATTATGACAACCATAAGGAAAGTTTATTTTAAATCCATAATTCCACCCACATACGATATTAACTGTGTTTACTTCTTCATCCCTTCCACTTCTGTTCCCAAGACCAGGGATTTCATGTAAACTGAGATGTGTTGACTGAATTGTGGAGAATTGGAACTGAAAGCCTAAGGACCTAAACGGGAGGATGAGCTTTACAAAGGAGGGACCTTTTGTGGTGGCCTTAATATATACACAGTGAGGTCAAGTTTGTTTGAGAGATTAGCTTCTGTGTGTGACTTCAGTTTCAGTCAACCAGAAGACCCAGAAATATATGTAGTAGAGAGCTAATAAAGGATGAGATTTTGAACATTTAATAAGAGAAGGTTCTGAGAAGGCAAAATAGTGTAGTTGAGCCACTAGCAAAGGATGGATTGACATGAATTTTATAAGCAAATTTAATTTATTTTAATATATTTTAAATTTAACTTATTTTTAACTTTCATGTGGTATACAATTAGAATTAATGAAACGGTGGGGGGGTATGTGTATCTGGGAAATAAGCATATGGAAGCCATAATTCTTTTAAATTTTCCTTTAAATAAATCCAGTTTTAAGCTATGACAAGTAAGCTCCTTATTCACTGGAGTCTTATTTCTTAGAAGATTTAGCTGATTAAAGCATGATTAGATGCCTTACATTTAGGACACTGAGAAGGTTGCTAAAACCATCCTATGTTTGTATGTGTTCCCAAGGACCTGTGTTCCTTGAGCACCGGGAAGAGCTTGAGGAAACATACAAGATTTACTGCCAGAATCATGATGATGCCATTTCGCTGCTGGAAATCTATGAGAAGGATGAAAAGATCCAGAAACATCTTCAGGACTCTATGGCAGATCTCAAGTAGGAATCTTGACCACTTTACTTCTGTCACAGCTCTTTAGTTGCACCTTTTAGAAGTGACTCCTGTTGTGTTCATTTAGAGAGCACATGTGCTGGGAGTCACCCCATCTTGTCTAGACTTTAGGTGACATCTATTGCTTTTAGTATAAATGACATAGTATCATGGTTCTGTTACACAACTTGCCCTCTTCCCACACTATATTATGGAAATCTTAGTGACTTTCTACTTGTACTTGCTTCCATTTAAATCACTTTTATCTGTACGTACAAAATAACTAAATTAGCGTCTCCAGGTAAGAAGCAGTCAGCAAGATAGTTGGGACCAAATAAACAACAGCTTAGGTGAGAAGATTCAATTCTGTCATTCCTGACCATCAGCTGAGAGTCTCCTAGTCTTAGGGAGGAGTCAAGCTGTATGTGTAAATGGATCAAGGTGAGCCTATAGGCAAGCTGATTTTAAGTAGACATGCCCTCTTAGGCTTTCATAATTTCCCTTTTATCCTATGTGCTTTTTTCCCCCTCTGCCCAACAAATAGGCATTAGTTGGAACTAATATGATCTGACAAGAATGTGAAAATCTGTGTCAACATTATCTCTAACCAGTTATCTCTTCTTTTCATGCTCACTGCCCTGTAGGAGCCTGTACAGCGAATGGTAAGTTCCCTTCCACTTATTGCACACACTTTTTTAACCCTCCTTTCTCAAGAGAATATTCCCACGTTGCTGTATTTTTCTCCACTGCACTTACACTCCGGAAACATTGCATATATTGTTTATTGCCTGCCTCCCTCCTTCCACCAGGGTAGGGACTAAATCCCCATTTGGGTCCCTACTAAGCCCCCAGCACCTTGAACAGTACCTGTTTTCATTAGGTGCCCAGTAAATATTTGTTGAATGAATGAAATTAGAAAGTGGGGTGAAGAGACAGAGTCTATTTAGGAATAGCCCTGTGTTAGTGGCAGTTGATCAAAGTCTATTTTTCCTTTCTAGGGGATGCACAAATTACATTAACTTGGGCTCCTTCCTCATCAAACCAGTGCAGCGAATCATGCGTTACCCACTGCTGCTTATGGAGCTGCGGAATTCCACCCCCGAGTCCCACCCTGATAAAGTCCCTCTCACCAATGCTGTGCTTGCCGTCAAGGACATCAACATCAATATTAATGAGTACAAACGTCGAAAGGACCTGGGTAAGGAAAGAATCACTGCCCCAAAGACATGCGCCCAAGAATGATTTCCTTCTCAAAGAATGTTACTTTACCTGAGACAGACAAGGCAGGTGGTAGGCAATACGGTTGTGATGAAGGAAGGATAAAATCTGGGGGAATGGTGATAAAGCGAAAAAAAAAAACTAGTAACAATATTAAAAGCACAATCATAGAATAGTGAAAATATAGCTTCTATGACAAAGATTATAACCATGAGACTCTTTCCCAAAGATACAAACATCAGTCAGAGAATGTTTGATCAGAATTGTTCCTTCCAGCGTGGGTAGGTGGCCTCGCCAGCTCACTGAAGGCCATCTTTTTCCATCCTTGCTTGTACAGGCTTTCTCTGCATGTTTGGTTGGACAATTGACTGCATCTGCTTAGGTCAGGAAGCCCAGTTTGCCTGTATGTCAGTCCCATCAGCACTCCCCACTCAGCCACCTGCCTTTCTGGTCCTTCCCCACCCTCCTCTTCACATACTTGTTAAGCCAATCACTCTTCTTTATGACTTAGAGCCAATTGGACCATTTCTTTTCCCTTTCATCAAATCTCTTGTTGAGGCTCTGGCTTTAACATACAGTGAGTCAATGGCATGATGATGGTGCTGAATTGATTTATCTGAGAATCTGTCCTATAGTATAAACACTTCCCCTGTCTTTCCACTTATCTCCACTCTTCAGATAAAATCATTTTCTCCAACTTCAGCTGCATTCCCCACATTGGCTTTAGTTGTCCCGTGTCCATAGGTGGTGATTTGGATCAATATTCTCTCAGTTATAAGCACATTGAAAACAGGCATTTGCTCAAGTTTGCGTGGTTAGACTCATTTTGTAATGCTTTTTTTAAAAAAAGTTTTATATATATCTATATAAATTTATTTTCACTATACTATTCTTATCCCCCATTTGGGGATAAAGTGGCCCTCTGAGTAGTTTATAAACATTCCCAAAGTCATTACTCAGGAGTGGATGTGGATAAATCTACCCAACACCAAGGTTCATTAGTTTTCCTGCTACATTATGGTTTTCTGATATAATTGCCCAGAGCCACAAGGATAAGGGGGTAGACTGGATTTAAACCCACATTTTTTAACAACAAGGAAAATGCTTTCTTAACTCACCAGTCTGACTCACTCCCCAGTCCTCAAGTACCGTAAGGGCGATGAAGATAGCCTCATGGAGAAAATTTCCAAACTGAATATCCACTCCATCATCAAGAAATCCAACCGAGTTAGCAGTCACCTGAAGCACCTCACTGGCTTTGCTCCACAGGTGAGGTTCCTGTGCTTTAAAGTTCACATCTGACAACTTATCAGGGTTCCTTGGGGCAGCCCGCAAGATGTTGATTGTCATCATTCCCATCTGGTAAGATGGCCTGACCTTGACTGACTGGTGGACACAGGTCCTGTAGCTGCTGTCAGTGTGCACCCATCCCCCAACCCCTCTGTGTCTTGGTGAGCTGCTTACAACGTGTGCAAAGGCAAATCCAGTCTAGGCCTTGACTGCTGAATAATTACTGTGCTTCTAGACACCCATGGAACCATATAATCTATGGGGGGGGATGAAATTAAAATTGTAGGCATATGAAACTAGAAGGGATTTAAGGGATCATTTTAGTTCAACACCACATGCCACAGATAAGGAAATGTAAAGTCTAAGGGATTGAGTGATTTGAATACCAGTTTATCCACAGTGTTAAGAGTGGATCTGAAGTCCCTGTACTTCATTCTGCAAGACCACAAGATACATGGTACAATTAGTGGGAAATACCCAATAGAAAATAACTAGTTAAGTTTTGCAGTTTATTCTGGATATACTGCTATTATTTAAAAAAAAAATCAGGAATTCAGTGAGTATGAGTGTCATGTTAGCAGATTTAGGCTCTGCAAAGAAGGGACCCCATTTGGCCTAGGGAGGGGGACAGAATAACAGCCAAGGCAACAACATGTGCAAAGGCACTGGGGCCCCAACACAGCAGGCACCAGGCATGGTGAAGAGCAACCATGTTCTTAAGAAAGACACTTTGTCGCTGGGCACGGTGGCGCGTGCTTGTAAGTGACAGTTTATGACGTCACGGCAGGATCCTAGGGATCACGGTTCGAGTCCTGCCCAGGTTAACACATCAAGACCTAGTCCCAAAAAAATAGCTGGGCATGGTGGTGTGTGCCTGTAATCCTAGCTACCTGGGTAGCTGAGGCTGGGATTGCTTGAGTCTGTGGTACCACGAGCAGTGTGTACCTGCAGTTCCACGGGCAAAAATAGTGAGACCCAGTCTCAAACAAGAAAAAAAAAAAACAAAAAGCAAAAAACACTTTGTCAATGAGATGGATTAAGGGGGAGTCTAAACTTGCTAACAGTGTTCCTTTTGAACAGATAAAAGATGAAGCATTTGAAGAAACGGAAAAGAACTTCCGAATGCAAGAAAGATTGATAAAATCTTTTATCCGAGACCTATCGCTCTACCTCCAGCATATCCGGGTGAGTAGACATGGCTCTAGTCAGAACCCCCTACAGGGAAATCTGTCCGCTCTCCTGCTTATCCAGGGGTTGGTTAGTGACTGCTGAATAATCTGCACTCAGAAGTCCATGGTGTGGTACCATGCTTTTTACTAGAATTCCTACAGTATACTTAAAAGTTATAGGCTGGGGAGATACTATGCTCATGCAGGTTCCCCCAGAGTGAGGCTTGTCCATTTGTGCTCTGATGTGCTGACCCCAAAAGTGGGAAACTTAACTACCTAATTGATAGTAGCGGGGGGGACTGTCTTCATGCTCTGCTGTCAAAAAAAAGGAAAGGTCAGCAAATTTTTGGTTTTTTTTAAGTAACATTGATCTGGTGGCAGTAAAGGTTTTGGGTATGCAGCATTACAAATCAGCATCTGTGTGTTTCATATAGTACATCTATATATCATCCATTTTGTTCTCCACCAAAAGTCTAGTTTCCGTCCATCACCATACAGTTGATTCCCTTTACTCTCCTTATAACCCTCCCTTGCCCTTTCCCTTTTGGTAACCACTATTTTGTTCTTTCAGTCTAAAATTTGTTTTTTTGTTCATTTGTTTATCTCCCACGTATGACTGACATTATGCAGTGGTTGTCTTCCTCCTTCCAATTCATTAGCATAATACCTGTCAATCCATTTTGTTAGATTAACTTCAAAGTGGTCTAGCTCTTTACTCCCACTTTAGCTTCATCACCCCTCCTCCTGCTGTGTTTCCTGCGCTCTCTACATCCAATTATTTAAGCAGCACTTACAGTTCATTTTGTTAAAATCACTTTGAAGATCACATGGTAAGAGAAGGCCTCCTGTGGAGATATGCTGCCTAGTAATAACACTTACTTCCAGCGAGGCTAGTTGCTACACATAGACCTCTGGTGTTTTCAGGGCTCTATATGAACAGGTCTGGAGAGTCAGAGGGTTTGCAGGGGCTGGGCAGGCTTAGGGCTTCTGCACCTCTGTCAGGTTTCCTCATGACGTCAGCATCAGAACTGAATTCCTTCTATCCACGTCTAATATCTATGCCGTGCGCCTGCCCACACATATGAAAACTCATCTGTGAAAGAAAGCATGTTTTAAGAGACTGTTTCCTAAAAGACAATTTTTAACTGAGCGAAGTGTTACAAAATTTGAGAGGTACCAAAACAAGTAAAAGGAATTATCCCTCCTTCCCGTCTTCTCTCATAAATCATTTATGAGTCTTCTCTCCTGTCAGAGAAATGTGTGCGCATTTTATGTTGAAGTCATTGATTTAGCTAGTTTGCTTTCCAGCTTTATCTATCTATCTTCATTGATTTGAAATGTCCCCTCCATTTTTATAAATATCAAATTCTCATTAAGTTTATAAAATGTTCAGGAGCACGTTGGCTTCAAGTGAGAGGTTTGACAAAAACAGTATTGGAGGAACTTCCAGGAATTGGAATTTCCCCTGCATTCCTCTCATTTTGATCCTCCATGTTGCTGTTTTGACCCCATGTTTTCGAAGTGCACTGCTTCTGCCCTTGAGCCCCTGACTTTTTAAAAAAATAATATATATTTTTATTGAATAAGTTTTGTTTACATTTGCTTTTTGGGTGTTCCTTCCCCTTCCCACCCCCCTGGTCTCTCCATCTCTTCTTTCGCTGCCATTTATTCTTTAATTTTTAATCCCTTGGGTTCTTCCTCTTCTTTCCTGTAGCAGTGTCCTTTTGTCCGGTGTGGACGTGGTTTCCTGGGACGCAGTGGCCTGTGCTTAGTTTTCCAAGTGTCTTTTTGCTGCTGGCCACCAGTGAACACATGATTGTGTTCTTTCAGCGCCTCCTCCTTCCTTCTGGTTAGCTGCTCCGGCCCATCTTCTGTCATATTTTGCTCTTTCTTTGTTTTGTAGTTCTGGTTGCTGGCGATGGGAACGTTTCTCCTGGCCAAAGTTTGTGCATCAATTTTTTTGATCAAGATAGGCCCTGGCAGATGGTTGGTCTGGTTTGTCGTGGGGCCACTGCCCATCTCTGTGGCTTTCCTCACACCCTAAAGTGGGAGGGTCCTTTGGTCATGCTGAAGGCATCTCTGAACAGGAAATTCCACTCCCATTGTTGTAGATCACAGTCGTTGTATTTCTGAGGTAGTTCATCTCTATAATCAGTCATATAGTCCTGTGTCCCATGGATCTGACATGTTCGTTGTTCTGGAATACTTCCTTGTTTTTCCACCTCTGTGTTTGTGTGCAACTGCTGTTGAATCACTGATTTAGTTGCTTCTGGTGAGAGTTGACTGGATTTGGAGAAGACTGGGGGGGATGACCCCTACCATCCACTACCTCCCCCCCCACCAGACTGCCCTCCC
>PVHY01033100.1:0-11384 GCA_004024945.1 Uropsilus gracilis
GAAGAGGGAGGGGAGCGAGGGGAGTGGCCATTGTGGTCCAGGGCCAGAGTAAGTACTTCCCTAGACTTCAAAAGTTGCTCAAAAGTCTAACTCCAGACCTCTGATGTCCGTGTATAGCTGTGTCAAGGCAGGAGGACAGGCGATACTAGTTTCAGAACTTGCTGGCTTGATAGTTTTTCATTTAAAAAAAAAAAGTAAGTCCCTTTGGCACTCTTGCCCTGGGCCCTGCACATGCTGCTGGTGGCCAGAGTATTAGAGGTGAGCAGGGAGAAATACCAAGGCAGACGCATCGTCTAGAGGACTGGAGCCCCGAATCCTGGTTAGGATGCGCCATGGACCACATGTGTACCTGTCCCACGGTCCCGAACGCCAGGGCTGCTGAGAGCCGGGGATGCAGAAAGAGGACAAGAAAGGTGACACAGGTCTTTAGCATCTGCTGCATGCTCTTTGCTGTGAGAAAGCTGAGCACACGCTGCCGCCTACCAGCTAACCATGCAGGCGAATTCTCTGGGACACGGTGCACGCAGTGTCCTGGCTGTCTTGATTTGGCTGCCCAGCTCCGAGGTTGAGTTCACCGTGGCATGACCAGTCGCCCTCGACAGAAGCAAAGAGGCCACACACCATGCACGTCCCAGCCAAGGTGTCACAGCTCACAAGTGACCTGGCACTGACTTAGGGGAGCACTCCCTTTCTGAGTGAGGTCTCAGCCTGGCTGTGTGGTGCCCTCTTCTGGGGAGACTAGGAAGATGCCCAGGGCCACCCCACTCTCCCTGTAACAAGCAGATTCACACATTCTTTTAAATGACCATTTTTGAATGGACAGACTGTGACTGAACTCAGTCACCCGTGATGAGAGCCATGGAACACAACGGCAGACAGTTGGGGTTGGGGATACCAAGGGCACTTTGGCATGCCAGAACCTTCTCTCGGGAGACCATACTGGGACCACAGGAGCCCTACTTTGGGGAAAAAGCCTGCAGAATGGAATGAAGAGATGAACTCGTGTTTGCAGTATTTGCAATGGTCTATTTTTTACATTTATTTATTTTTACTGTTCATGCACACATTACATCTTGTATTCTCCAGGGTTCTCCCACCACCTTGTCACCCATGAACCCATCTTGACCATTTGTGCTCCTTCCTCCCCTGATTTCCCCCTTCTCCCTCCCCCTCCCTAGTTGAGTGCTTTCGTCACTGTCAGTTAGCTTTAACTTTTTGACCTTTTGCTTTGCAACAATGAAGACAACCTGCACAAGACAACAGGTGCTATTTATGGCTACCAAAGGTGTGAAGGTGAAAGAGGAGGATTTACTCAGGGCTTAAAGAGATGGGAAATGATCTTTTGTCCACTGACTGATGCTGCTGGCCAGGACAGTCCCCGGAGAATGCGTGTCACCCTGGCTTAATCTTGACACACAAACAGGCTGTCAGCACAGGCTTGCTGGTCCCTGTGTCTATGTTTTCCCAAACCAGTCTGGAGACCTGTGGGCAAGGAGTATGCAGACATGCACTTCTTCCTCCCCCCCCCCCCTTGGTGTGAGGGCCGGAGGGAGCTGAAGCTGGGCTGAGGTGGGGGGGAGAGGGGGAGGCACTATGGATCTACAGGAAGTGCTGGCTGCAGTGCAGCAAGTTACAGCAAACTGCTGAGAGGTGGAGGCTGAAGAATGTGATGGACCCAGCCCTGGCTCCTTTAGTGTGAAGCACAATGGAGGACTGTTAATTGCTAAATATTAAGGATATTAATATCTCTTAAATAAACAAAAAGGAGGAGATGCCAGAAGCTGGAGCTAAGACCGGTCAGGATGCATGCTGTGGAGGAAGAAAATATCATCTCACTTGTAAATACCTGGGCACAGAGCTGGGAGAAAGGACGCAGGAGAGGGATTGACACAAACACTGTGGGCTATTAGAAGCATGGCTGGTGGCAACTTTGCAGTAAATTACTAGGCCTTTTATAGGGTCTAGGCAAGGAAAAAAAGGTGGCCAAGAGAATATTTTACAACTAATTAACTAAGGGTGACTAATAGTAAGGTAATAAAATTTGGGTAAAACATTAGTTTCTGTGAGATAATGGCGGGCAGGGGGTTTACCCATACACTGTTGGTAACTTTTAAAGAATGTTTTTTAAGGTACACATTGGGTAAATGGAGAAGCTGCTCTTTGCTCTCCGGACGTTTGTCATGTTAGTTTTGTCCTCAGTGTTTTTAAGCCAGATACGATGGTAAAATGGAAGTTTTCCTCATATCACGGAGCATGAGTTCTGTCCAGTCTCAGCTGGCAGCCTCTGACACTATCTTATTTGTCTTCAGAACACTGAAGATGGGATGGCATGATTGACCTCCGGCAGGCAGCAAGGTCTCCATTCCTCCAATGTTTACCTTAAGAAACATCCCTTAAGAGATACCAGCAAATTTTGAGTGAACCCCCTGCCCCCAATTATCTCACAGAAACTAAAATTTTACCCTATTTAATTGTGTATCAGCCACTTGTCTCCCTTGTTTGACTGAATGTAAGCCATTCTTTTTTGTTCTATAAATAGACTTGCAAGATATAATAAATGCTGTTTGGTTCATGGTTCCAGTCAGCCCTCAGCCTCTGCAACAGAGCCATCTCTCTTGTCCTTTCTCGCACCCTGGGGCCCGGCTCTTTACAGAGGACACCTGACTGCCCCTGGTCAAGGAGAGTGTATCAGCAGGTGGTCTGGAAGAGCACCCAGAGACACTTAGTACTTCCAACGTGGATGAGGGGCCAGATACCTGAAATGTTTAGCTCATAAGACTGGGCTGGTGAGCAAGGGGCGAAGCATGGCTCCGTGATAATATCTGATGATGAAGACAGCTATCTGCTCAGCAGATGCCTCGCCAAAGCCAGAAACCCCAAGGCCCCGTCTTCACTTTTAGCCCTGGCCTTCTACGCTGGCAGCTGATGCTGTATGACAACCCTTTCAATCAAGGGAGCAGGATCTGGCTGCTGGAGAGCAATCCGTTCCCCAACTCTCTGCCTCCTCTTGACCAGTATCTTGTCATGGCCACAAACCCTGTTTCTCTGTTGTCACATCCGCACCACAGAGGGTGCCTGGGCGGGCAGCATCAGGACTGCGATTCCCCCCCTGAGGAGTCGGAGGTACCATGATCACGTGGTTGTTAAATGTCTTACTAAACCATTCCCCTCTCTGTAGTAAAGTCACCATTTTTCATATTTATTCAACAAATGTGCTGGGTGACTTCACTGCCAGACACGGCTCAGCCCTAGCGATGCTCAGACCAAAGGCAAAATCCTTATGGCTTTGGAGCTGCCAGGGCAGACACAGGGGCAAGGGGCGTCTTGATGTGTTGTGTTTCACGTGTGAACACATGTGTAGCTCATTCCTTTCTTTAAACAGAAATTACCCGCTGGCTTTAAAGAGAATATAGGAGGGCAAGAGGATGGCGGGTAAGGCAATTCTATCCCAGGAGAGGCACCTGGGTGACAGAACAGGGACACACAGCATGGCTGGGCATGGACTGGTCACAAGAAGGTGGGTGAGGCCCCATCAGGAAAGGGGTTTCCAACCTGGGAAGCCAGAGCAGGCAACAGCGAGTAAGCATTGTGCCTGGTGGGGACGCAGGTGGATGGGGGGGGGGATGTGTGTCCCATTTGTGTGCTGAGGAGGCTGGGTGACCTTCTGAAGTCTGGGGGCACTTGGAGGGGCTTAACAATGGGTGTTGGAAATGACTCAAAATTGGGTGTGGGCATGGTCCCACTCGCGTTGAAAAGAGCTGGATTTTCTGGGAAAACAGGCTGAATGGAAAATTGCAAGAGGGTGGCAAGGCTGAATTGGGGGGCTGTCACCCCATCTTTGTAATAAGATGCAGCTGAATTAGAGGGACAACATTGTGGGCAGAGAATCAGTGAAACTCGTGTAGTGAGGGACGAGGCTTCGCGAGAGGAGAGCACAGGTTCCAGAACAGGGATGAGAGTGGGCATAAATAAGCATGCATGCTGGGAGAAGGTGCACAGAGACTGGAGAGAGTGGAGGAGGAAGGAGAGGGCTGTGGGGTGCTTGGCCCTGGCAGCAGCTGGGTAGAGAGGAGAAAAGTCACAGGTTTTTGGCCCACGACAACAAGCCCAGGTCAACAAGGAAACGCTTGTCCCTGGGACTTGGACTTGTTTGGCCTGTTTCCTGTTGTGTGGTTTGGGGTCTTTGCTGCTGCCTTGGAGCTGAGACGGGTGCTAGAAGAGAAGAGGTAGGGTTGTTGGATGCACATGTGCAGGAGAGACCTGCAGCTTGTGGACCTGGGACTTGGAGACTGGACTGTGGTGTGGCTTCCAGGGGCCACTGTGGCCCAGGAGACTCTTGGTTCCTTTTCTTCTTGTTAATAAATCCTGTTTCTGTTGACCTGATCTTGTACAGCTGATGCATGGGTGGATGGAGCTGGTAGTGGTAGATTTAAATACCAGCTCTTCCCTTGGGAGGCAGTTTAATCCACCTGCTTCTGACCCACTAACAAAATGACCAGCAAACAGATTAGAAGAAGAGACAGAATGGTTTGCAGTAATCCAGATGAGAAGTGAGGATTAGAAGTAGTTACATGATTGTGGTCCTTGAAGCTGTATTTAATATGCAAGTGTTTGTCCTGATGTATGTACCATGGAATGTAGCGTGCTTCACTCCCTCAGCAATTAGAAGTGATTCTGGTCCATAAGATTTACTGATCATTAGGAGTAGTTCCAGATTTATTAAAAATCTATAACATCTTTATTCTCAAATCCTGAAATTATGCTGTTTTGAGATTTCAAATACCTATACTACTATGAAAATGTTTTTCCTGTTTTCACTAGTGACATAGTAGTAAACCAGTAACCAGATTTTAGAACTCCATTGGTAACTCAATTAGCTGAGAAAATTGAATGCACATGTGCTGTTTCGATCTCTATTCATCAAATCAAGAGTTATCAAAGCTGTTCAGAATTAGAAGCAAGTAAATGTACTGGTATCTGTATGTTTTATCAAAGAATTTACGCAGTGACAAACATTGTCAGTATGTAAAATATTAATGATTCAAGATACAGTATTTTGGATAAAGACAAACTATAAGAAGTATCATTATTACAAATTTTTAAGGAATCAAAACTTTTCTGCCTTAATTTTTCCAGCACAGATAACCTTATTCTCTTCTTATACATAGGAAGATCCAACACCTGTATGATTTAGAAACTGGCCATATGTAAACACTTGTAGCTTCACACAAGAGTCAGTGTTGTCAGTCTGTTGGAAGGTCTTTTCTAGCAAAATCGAATTTGTTCTAAAATGTTTCACCTGGTGCTGGATAAGGTCCTTTGAGAGCAGCAAGTACAAAGTACCAATGGTCCTGTCCTCAAGAGCAGGAAAGAAACTGAGTTTAAGGAAAACACAGTCTTCTGTCTCAAAGACATACTATACTACCTGGAAGCTCAAGTCAAATGCTGCCAGAGAGTGGGTGGCCTATAGCATGGCAAATGCACTCTGGCCATCCTACACAGATCGAAGCAGTTAGGAGGCTGTGTAACATCAAGATAGTAAATCTAGAATAATGAGTGGCCTTCTCTGTTCTCCTCTGGTTTCATTTTTCCTGTATCTCAAGAGAGGTGGTATTTATATGGGAAGTCTGAGCATATTTGTTGTGGGCATGTATTTCACTTGGGGAATTCTCTTCTCTAAGCCGAATAATGAGTCTAGTGATTAGTTAAAAAAAAAAAAAGTAAGTAAAATTACCAAAAATGAGTATGAGTCAACACAAGAATGCATTGCAAAGAATCCTTAAGTTCTAAACATTAAAAAAAAATTAAAACATCTTTTAGACTGATAAGACAGAAAACTATAATTCCTGCATAACATATTCCCAATCATTGGAGATAATTTCATTGAGCGGGCAGAAGTTAGAGTAAGAAGTGACTATAGGAACTTACAAGGATATATAAATTAATTTCTCTGTGAACGACTCATTGTGATTTGATTTTTTTCTTCCAGAAATGCTGCTAAGCATTTCAGTGATTAAAACCAACTGCCTTATTTGCCTAGATAAAAATGCTATAGCAAAGGAAACTCATAATTTAACACTCGAGGGTTTTAACTGGGAGACTGAGAACCAAGGGTAGACCATTCTGTTAGGTCATTTCATAAGCCGAGGGGAGAAGAGGGTGTACAGGCACACAGCGGATATCAGGATTCTCTCAGACCTGTTTCAAGACCCCTATCAATGCTTAGTGGACAGCTGGTTTTCAAAACACGTGTTAAATTGTGACTGAACTAAGTAGAATAGAATTCAAACTATGGTTTAAACCAGGTTTGGTTTTAAAATGCATCTGAAATATTCCTAACCCTCCTCCCTCCAAAGGGTGGAGTTTAATTCTCCTGGAAATGTGGGCCCACTTAGCAATTTGCTTGCAGGGCACTGATTATGGTGGTCAAGATGGTGTGGACGTACCAGGTGAGGGTTTAAAGTCACTGCCCTCTGGCTTTGCTCTCTGTTGGACCATCTGCTCTGGAGGAAAGTAGTAGTGTGGAGACTCCTCACATACTGGACTGAGACCTCTTGCCAAACTCTAGCGCCAACTTGCCAAGATGGGAGAAATTACCTTGGGAGGGAATCCCCAATTCAGGAAAGCCTTCACACGGCTTCAGCCTTGGTTGACATCTTCACTGCCACCTCCTAGGAGGCTCTAAGGCCAACTGCACAGTTAAGCAATTAATAAATTCCTGGCCTACAGGAACTGTGATGTTCAAGGTACTTATCATTGCTTTATGCCACTGAGTTAAGGGAGATTTTGTTACAAAGCAATAACTATCATAACCTCCAAACTGTGATCTGGCTTTGCCAACCATACCTCCAACCACTCTAGTCCTTCGTTTCTATTAAGGAAAAGCATAAAGAAGCATATCCCAGACAGTGATTTTCCAACTACCAGTGATCTAACTCTTCATATGCTATCACCCTAGAAAGTCTACAGAGAGAAAGATGAAGCATGATGGTTCTGTGTGACAGTATTTTATAACTGTTCAGCAATGGCCTCCCCATCCCACAGTACCAAGACAATAATTCTTAAATGGTGTTGCCTGTACCGGAAGATACATCATGGAACTTTCTAGTAGAATGGTGAGTTTATAGAGCTCCCGCTATTTGAAAACAGAAAACCAGCAAATAACAGAACCTAATATGGCATTCACGTTCTTCTTCATTATAGCGTTTTACAGTCAGAAAAAAAAAAAAAAACTGAGACAAGAAGTGAAGCGTATGTACATTGGTTAGACATAGCAGGTCAACTGTCTAAAGAGAATCTGGAAATCAGAACCTGAAATCTTCTTCATCCACCTGCCAATTTCCTGAGCAGTATTAATGCTCTCTCAGATATGGATATTACCTACTATTCCCAGAAGAGTCATCAACACATAGCACAGCTGACTCTTCAAGCGGAAAGTGGGCCTGCTTCTAGAAAGCTGTGGGTTTGTACTTAACGAGGGAAGACTTTCCCTTTGAGTGGAGTTTTCTGTCTTTGCAGAAAGGTCAGTGTCAAGACTCCCATTTCTTCAGTGACCAGGATTTTTGAGCAGCCTTGCCATGACAAGCCAGAAGGCCCTTGTCACAAACCCATCAGCGCTGCTTGTGAATGGCTAACTTTACTTACTCTTCCTGATACCACGAATCATCTTTTGCCATAGAATTAGCATTAGGAGAGAACTCTAGGAAGCATTCTGAAATTATCACCCGGTTTTAAGGTCAGGATGATTCTAATTATTCCCCAAAATATATCACGAACACACAGCTGCAAAGGATGTAAAAAACCAATGGGTACTAATTTTAGTCACAAAAATAAAGACTATTCTGTGTACTCTGGGGGTGTACATGGGCAACAGAACAAAAGATACGATTATATGCCTGCTTGGCAGCTAGGTGGGCATTTTATTCATTAAAGTATCATACAAATGTCTCTGGTTATGTGAACTTAAAAATTCTTTGCCAAGTTATTTTATCAATTTTTAACTGTTATAGATTTATTTCTTTTTTAATTTTATTTTTAATTGATTACATATATTTTTTACATCATTGTCTACCCCAAGCTTCTCCCACCACCTTATCACCCGTGAACCATCAAAATCTCTTGTATCCATCTGTCCCCCGATTTTACGCTCTCCCTCTCTTGCTCTATGTTTTTGTTCTATATCATTCTGGCTTATTTCTGCTAACATGGTTCTTTCTAGGTCCATTCATGTTAATTGTCATCATTCTCTAAGCAGCACAGCATAACAACTATTTATTTTACATTTGCATTGTTTATTAATAATCTAGATATTATTTAAAGTCTGTGAGAGGATGGGTATTGGTTACATGCAGGTACTATGCCATTTTATATAGATTCAACTTGAGCTTCCAGGAATTTTCATGTCCATGGTGGATTTTGGAATGAATTCCTGCCTAATTCTGAGGGATAAACCTACTTACTTTGACTAAAGTCCCTATTCATCATGATTACATGGAATATCAGGCATGATCTGCAGATTTCATAATTCCCAAGCCCCCCCTGAAGGCTTCTACCAGCTTCCAACATTTAAGTCAATGTTCTCCAAACCGGTATTGGGAGGGGAGGCAACATCAGAAACTCAGAACTAGTGAAAATTAAAACTAGATTAGTAAAGTGTGACCATCCTTTAAGGAGACCTTTAGAGAGAAGGCAGGTAAAATAACTCATTGTAAAGAATTTGGTGTTAGTACTAATACAATTTTACTAATTATTACTAATTAGTACTAATACAATTTTACTAATACCAAATTCTTTACAGTGGTTATTTCACCTTCTCTCCAAAGGTCTCTTTAAAGGATGGTCACCACTTTGTTGAAGGATGTGATGACTGTTCTAAAGCTGTCTGAGGAGGTGAAACTTGATAGAGTGTTTACTATGTCACTCTGTTTTGTCCCCACAGTTGGGCTCTGGGTCTAACTCACTGTCATTCACCTAAGGACACCCCAGCAAGAGGTGCCACTGGGAGCTGGACCCCAAAAGGGACCGAACCAGGGCTCCTTCCTTTGACTCAACTGTCCCTGTTAACTGATGGAATGTCCTCTGAGAACACCGATGCTTTTATTTCGTAGTTGGGCCATTAACCTTCTATTTCCTCTGAAACCATTCTCTAGAGAGCAGCAGGGAGGCTCTGGCCACCTACAGTATTGGACTCGTTGTGACCAACAGAATCACTGTGACAATGTGACAGTGTGACAGTGGCAGCGAGGAGAGCGAAGAACGCACACTTGGTACTGGTACTAGCAGCTCAAGGAAACAACTACTATGCCCCTTTATGCCCCTATATAACTCAAGGAAGCTTATACTCATGAGGATGAAGAGGTCTTCTCTTGAGTTTCATACTCCTTACCATGGGGAACTGGGATCTGAACCCCAAATATCGAATTCTAAACTTCACACTCTCCCTGCTAAGCGAGTCTTCTGTGTGTGTGAGCCACAATTGTAAGGATGGCATTTTATCATGCCTGGGTCCTAACACCAACCAGAAACACCACTGCAAATATGTGTTCTGATCAATCTACCAGCATCCTTGCTTTCAGCTCTTCATGGATAAATTACCGAGAAAACATCAGAATAATATTTTTTTTAAACTCGGTCTTGCTAATTTTGCCCATGGTTTGCAGGTTCACGTTGCCTGGGGTACCACAGACTCAAGCAATCCCCAGCCTCAGCTTCCCAGGTAGCTGGGATTACAGGCACGCATCACCACGCCCAGCTATTTTTTCGGAAATAGGTCTTGTTACATTGCCCTGAGTGGGACTCGAACCGTGACCCCTGGTCCCCACGGCGGCTTCCTAGGTTGCTGCTTACCGGCACACGCCACCATGTCCAGCCAACATCAGAATTATTTTATATAGTTCAAGTGATCCTTCCTGTGTCTTCTATATATCAACCTGAATGAAACATCCTTAAAAGTATTCTCAACAAAGTACTTTCCTCCCCTACCTTGATTAAAGATCAATTTTTATAGACCCTTGTTGAAGACCATGAACTTCTACGCCCTTGCCATATCAAGGCCAAGTCTGAAACACATTCTGATGTTCTGGACGATTATTTTTCACCAAGATTTCTACAAATGCAAGTTCAACTCTACTTCTTAACACAGCTGTCCCTAATCTTCTCAACAGAAAGCTCTCCCTTTCCTCTTTCCTTCCGAGATCTTCTTCTCCAATGCTGGGCTTCGGGGGACTTTTCACCAACGTGGTTGAGCTCACTGCAGCCTTCCTCTCTAGAATACAGTATCTCCCACGCAAGACAGAATCAGACACTGTCTTCTGCAGTTTGCCTGCTTCCTGCTGCCCGTCTTGACCTTGATGACAGCCTGGTGACCTTTTACAGACAGCTTCCTGCCTCACACCTGTGGACGCCAGCACCATAGGCACTGTGCACTGTGCGGAGGGCAGGCAGCACCTGCCAAACAGATGCTGGGTACAGTTTACTCTGAGCTTCAGTTTACTCTGTTCCTGCCAAGGAGAGTTAAGTTACATTTGTGCTTCTTCTCTTTACTTGTGTTTAGAATTAAATGTAACAAGTGACTACGGGCTGCTTCACTCCGCATTGCAGTTGAATGACTGGGATGTTTCATGAACTCTTCTGCAAAGACTGAAGGTGCTCCTGTCTGTGGGGCACTTTGCAACAATGAACACAATTCTCCTGAATCTATTAAGGTCTGTTTGAAGAACAAAACTGTCTCCATCTTAGAATTTGTAACAAAGAAACCAAAAAAAATGAGGTAGGGAAGGAGTTTTTATAACCATAAAAAATGAAGTGTTTTCTCTTAGAAGAAAGCATGTGGGTTTTGAAAATAGAATGTCCAAATACAGACATGAGTATTTGTTGGTGCCTATCTAGGATCCTGCCTCTTTCTGAACGCTTCTGGGATCTTCCGTAGAGAATTCATTTCTTCACCTGGATTATGTCATTCTAATGAGGCTCAACTCCTTTCCTCATGTTCTAGCTCCAGACAGAGCAACAGACATCGTAGGCCTGCCCTATTCTCTTGGATAGGATACAATTGTTATCGGGGGCTAGGGACACCCCCGTTTAAATTCCTCCTTCCTATGGGTTCTCCTGCCTGCGCGCAGCAGCTGCTCAGATATCAACCTTAACAACCAGGATAGACAAGAGATTTATTTACAGATACGGAAAAAAAAAAAAAAAAAACAAACCGAAAGAGTCCACACCCTCACAAATGTTCCAAACGAATAGAGCCCCACTTCTGCTCCTCAAGGAGCTTCGTGGGGTTTACCTCAGTCTTAGGGCACTTCTGGTTGGAAATGCCAGGACCTTGACTCCCAATCCTGTCGCTCCAGTTGGTACCAGATGAATCCAACCAACACAGGTGGGGC
>PVHY01033101.1:0-11374 GCA_004024945.1 Uropsilus gracilis
CCCCCTCCCCTCCCCCCACCACTTCCCACCCAACACCCCACCTAAGCCTGAGTGCTGCTGCCTCACCAAGCCCCAAGCGTGAGCAGACCCACCTGGAGGATACATGAGGTTCCGCATGGACACCGGGGCACAGGCTTTCTCTTGTCCTAGGGGGAAGCGATGCCTGTGGCGGGGTCATCTCCAGCCTGTCTGGCTCCTTTGCCAGTCCGCAGTACCCGGATAATTATCCGACCGACATCCAGTGTGTCTGGGAGATCCACGTGGACAAGCATTTCCGCATAGAGCTCATGATCCCAAGTTTGAAGTAAGAAAACTCTTGCAGAGAAGATGCTAAGGATGCTGCTTGGCAAAATCCCAGCTGGTGGCTTTGAGTGGGAAACATTGACGAAGAAAACAAAATTCTCTCCAAGCTGATGTTTGGGTTAATTTTATCATTCTGCCCAACGAGATCTTTCTAGCTTGACAAACTCAGTCGGGGCTTCTTAGCATAGTTGATTTCATCTTCTTTTGATAGTTTTTCTTCTGATTTTTTTTTTTTTTTTGAGAGTAGGTCTTGCTATGTTGCCCGGGGTACCGCAGACTCAAGCAATCCCCAGCCTCAGCCTCCCAGGTAGCTGGGATTACAGATGCCCGCCACGGCGCCCGGCTTTTTCAAGACTATGTCCCACTATGTTGCCCAGGGTAGTCTCAAACCCGTGAACTCCAGAAATCTCAAGACTCTTACCTCCCAGTATTTGGACAACAGACGTGTACCACCACGCCCAGATTGATTTTTTTTTTTACTAAAAATATCGCAAAATTCCTCTTCCCAGTTTTAGCCTTTTTGTGCACTGAAGACCAGCATTTATTCTCTTGGGCCTTCTTTATCCTTTATATACTACAAAGTAACAGGAAAAGACTACACACACACGCACGCACATGCACACACACATACATGCGCACACACTTAGCCAACTACTCTAAATACAGTTTCTGCATCTTCTAAATGCTGCTGTGGAATGAAAGAAGATAGCAGAGTCCAGGCTTCACCTCAGATGTGAAGAGGATCAGTTTCCCGACAGCACTCTCATGCTTCATCTCCATGCCATCTAGCAGCAGCCTGAAGTTTTCAGTGTTGTTGTGTGCCAGGCTCTGTACCTTGGCTCTTGTGTGCTCTGCCACATTCCAGAATCACTGTCTTCCTCACGAGCCCCGAGGCTCAACATTAACCCTCTAGATCTGCCTGCTGCCAAAGACCTGGCTTTTCACCCATACCTGAGTCTGCAGGCAGAGTCTGCATGAAGCCTTCCTTGTTGTTCATGAGCCACGTGGCGCTATAAACCCTGCAGCGCTGCGGGAGCGTGTGATAATCTGCCATTAGCTGAATGGTTGAATTCAGTCCAACTGTGACAGGTCAGATGTGTCCTATACCTGAATGTCCCAAACACTGGAGCCCTCAGGACACAGCCAAGTGAGAACCTTGAACCCACACCACAAACCCTAGCATGTTCTTGTGTGCAAAGGCTTCTCAATAGGCTGTCATTGTTCTTATTTCAAAACCATGTCCCTGCAATTATAAATAGTGCTGCAATAAACACCCGGGCACTGGTGTCCCTTTGTATAAGCATTGAGGTCTCCTTTGGGTAGATTCCCAGGAGAGCCATTGCTGGGTCAACTGGTTATTCCATTTCCATTAGTTGGAGGGTCCTCCCCACGGCTTTCCATAGTGGCTGGACCAGTTTCCATTCCCACCAGCAGTGTAAGCGTTCCTTTCTCTCTGCATCCACACCAGCACTTGTTGTTGCTTATCTTTTTGATGTGGGCCATTCTTACTGGTGTGGGGTGGTGTCTCGTTGTGGTTTTGATTTGATTACCTGATTGCTAGTGATGTTGAGCAATTTTTCATCAAAATCAAATTTTCCTTCCCAGGAATTTGGACGGGGCAACGCTACAGGATAGAGAGTAGGAAAATCTGCTTGTGTTGTTGATTCTATACCCATAACCAGGCGATCCTCGGGTGATTTGACTGTTCATCATATATTATGAATAAATGTATTCATAACAGAATAAATATACTCATAATAGAATAAGTATGTTCTATTTCCTAAAGATCCATGTAGGCTGTAATGAAACAAAACCACTATGATTTTCAATTTCTTGTTGCTAAGTTGTCGCCCTAAGCCTCACACCTCCTGCACGCATATAGGGGTTCTGACAGTGGGGCGTCAGGCTAAAAAGGGCGAATCATTCTCTATAGACACATGCAATGGCAAGTACAATCCAAATGCTTAATCCTGCATCATCTTTAATAAAGCTCTGAGCTCCAGGCGGTTCTAATCTGCTGCTCACTCCCTCTAACCCCCCAGGCTGGAGGATATCATGGGGTGCCCCTATGACTCTGTGGAGATCTTCGACGGGCCCCGCATCGCCTCGCTGTCCATGGGGAAGTTCTGCGCCTCGGTGGCCGTCATGTTTTTCTCCTCCTCCGACATCATGACCGTGGTGTTCCGCAGCGACTCCATGACCACCAACACCGGCTTCTATGCGCTCTTCAACGCCATCCCGCAGAACGAGCAGGAGTCCGGTAGGGAGCGCTGGGCCGTTTCTGGTCTCCGAAAGACCCCACTCAGCCGAGACCTGGAGCTGAGCTTTAAAAGACGCTCGCGCTTGGGTTCCTCAGTCCTGCTCACAGCAGCCGGCTTTTCCCGCAGGCAGGGCCAGTGGGCACAGGGCAGCGATGTCCAGCCTGTGCATAAATGGGCCAGCAGCTTCTGGGCATCCCAGGGCTGTTCCTAAGTGGAGTTTGCAGCTATGGAGGGAGGTGGGGGCAGGGGAGCGGATGGAGGGACCAAAACAGAAACAAGTCAATAAGTGAGACTTGTCATGTAAGCAGCCCTCATCACCAGCTGTCAGGGAAGCATCAGGCTCACCCACCTATGCAGGTTCTTTACCGGTTCTAGCAGTTACACACCCACAGCAGGCAGAGCAGGCCAGAGCTGGGGGGCCAGGAGGCAAGTGAGCCCCCCCAGACCCCAGGAATCTTCCTTCTCTCTCTCGTGCTCACTCCTGCTCTCGTGTGCTTGCACCCTCTCTGCGCCCCTTTATCCCCTGTCTCCTAGGCCCAGGGGCACACCCCCTGGGCCGCACAATCATGGGGAGGACGCAACACCCCAGGTGCTGCCTATAGGCTAGTGGAGGAAAAGGCCCGACCAGTCACTCACCGACGGGTTGGAAAGAAGAGCTGGGAATTCAAGTCCAGGTGGTACAGAGAGTGTCTGGGGTAAAAGAGGTGCCGCTGTGGGTTGGATGGGACTGGGTGGCCTGGGGGAGGGGTGACACCTGAATGACGATGTGGGGGTGCCCTCCACAGAGCCCAGCAATGTGTTGGCTCTTGGGGAGGGAAGAGTTGGCCATGATGGAAAAGCAGAAAGAAAGCCAAAGTGGCAGAGCCGGTGAACACAGGGAGAAGGCTGCCCCAGGCCTCTGCAGACATAGCGGACATCCCAGCTGGCCACAGTCCCTCAGCCCGGAAAGAGCCGTCCTTTAGGTGTTAGGAGAACATAGAAATCCTCTGGCCCAGACGCCTTTAGGAATGTCAATCTGCACTTATTCAGACCCTTACCCAAGACAAGTCCAGGAAAGCAGTGGTCACTGCCCCCGTCACCCACACAGCTAAGAGGCAGGTCAGGGCCAGGAAAGTGACCTGAGATGGCCTCACAAGGGACAAGCCGGTTTTAACCCCGCCACTGCCAGGCCCGTCCACTGCGCATCAGCGGTGCAAGACCAGGTCACAGAGACTGGGTTACTAACGAGAGGGTGAGGTACCCAGAGTGCCTGGGGCTGCCCAGGCCCCTGGACGCCTCAGCCCAGGCCAGTCAAGTCCAAGTCCAGTTTCCAACAAGCCCCCTCTCATCAGGGATGCACACAGCCAAGTCCAGGTGTCTACAAGCTCTCAGCTTTCCTTCTCCGCCCAGCGCCTGCTCCACTCTCCGCCGCTCTGGTCTGAGCTGCCTCCTCCTTGCACCCTCCTGTGCTCTCTCACCCCATGTTCGTCTCCTGCCCGCGTCCTCCTCTCGTGAGACTTCACCCCTCGCTCCGTGCGCTTCACAGTATCCACCCCCAGCGGCGTCTTCCTCCGCAGCTGCATTTATTGCAACGATGGGGCCACGGCCCCCCAACCAGCCTTGTCACCCCGTTACAAAGCCACAGCTGCAGGGCCACGGGGTCTGGGCACGGAGCTGGCTCTCGCTGACCCATCACCTAGCCTCCAAGCGCTGCCAGAGTCCCCATCTTATAGACAAGGACACCGAGGCCCAGGGAGGTGAAGGGACTCGCCCAGGCCGCAAAACTCAGGCCCACCTCAGCCTCGCGCTCGGCCTGTGCTCAGCCTCCGAGGCGGCAGAGGCAGCCTTAAGGCCTTGCTCGTGTCTCTGCTTTAGCCACAAACCTGGGACGAAACCTCCCTCCCACTTAAAGTGACACCCTCCTCTGTGTAGGCAACGGGCCGGACCTGCGGCTGGTGGGCGGCTCCGGCCGCTGCTCCGGCCGCGTGGAGGTCCTCTACCAGGGCACCTGGGGCACCGTGTGTGACGACCTGTGGGACCTGAACGAGGCGAAGGTCGTGTGCCGCCAGCTGGGCTGTGGCTGGGCCATCGCCGCCCCCGGGAAAGCCCACTTCGGCCCCGGCTCCGGAGACATCCTGCTGGACAACATCCAGTGCTCGGGCAACGAGGACCACCTGGGCCAGTGCCCGAGCTCCAGCTGGTCGGACCACAACTGCGGCCACCACGAGGACGCGGGCGTCATCTGCTCAGGTAGCCCCTCCGGGCAGGCCGTGAGGCCTTTCCCAGCCGGCAGCAGCGTCGTTGTGGCAGGGGGGAGGTGGGCACCGCAGCTAGGTGGGCACCTCAGACCAGGGGAGTGGGGCAGCAGGTGGCCCAACGAGTCAGTGTCCCTGCGGCCAGGCTGACAGAGACACCAGAGCCCAGCCCCCTGCTGAAGGTGAGCGCAGCAGGCACACGGCAGGCAGGGCCCCCTCCCTGCACCACCCCCAGGCCCAGAGTTGCTTTTCCAGAGTCTGAAGCCACCAGGATTCTTGTTGTGCACGAAGCCTGCCCGCTTGAGACCTGCCCGTTCCGGAAGCCACCGCCGTGTCCCCTAGCGTGTCATTCAGGTTCCCTAAACTGGCCTCTTTTGCGCCTGCAGATGCTGGAGACTGGGCTCCGGAGGTGACTTCTGTGCCCCCAGGTAGGTCCGACACGCTGAGCCTCCAGGATCCCGCCGAGTGGACGCGGAGCCCCCCTCTGTCCGACCTGGACATGGAGGACAGACTCTGCAGCCCCCAGGGAGGCCCTGAGGCCCCACCCGCACTTCAGCGGCACAGCGGCTCTGGGTCACACCCTGCCGTCAGCTACAGCCAGGCTCCCGCTGTGCTTCCAGGGTGCAGCCAAGGCGGAGAACCAGCAGCTCTGGTCAGCAGAGCAGGGGAGGGCAGAGAGGGAGGAGGATGAAGCGTCTGTCGCCAGACTGAGGGGAAGATGGACATGGAGAGGAGGAGGAAGGCTGCCTCCAGGGACCTGGGGACACAGGCAGGCAGGAAAGCAGACGCACAGCCCAGACACCCCAGCAGGTCACGAGCAGACTGGCCTGAGAAGCAAGGCCACCTGGGGCTCCCCCATGCACCCCTGGCCCAGAGCCCCTGGGAGGAGGGGGAGGAGGCCTCTCTGCATCCCATGCCAAGTCAGTGCAGCAGACACCTCCCAAGCGCAAGGCCCACCCAGTCGGAGCACGGTGGTCCGGCCTCCTGCAGCCGCCTGACCACCTGGACAGACTCTCAAGGGCCTCCTCCCCACGCTGCCTGGATAGGCCCGCCTCGCCGCAGGAGTCTGCATAGTCTGGGATTCCTGCTGAACCAACGAGGGCAAGGGAAAGGCTGCACCCCCAGTCCCGGGGAGGGCGGGAAAGCAGAGGGGCCCCTCCGTGCCCTGTGGTAGGACGCGGGAGCCGGAGCAGCAGTGTCCGTGAACAGGGGTAAGGTGATGCGATGACGCCAAGACGTCCTGATTGTCTCTGGTTTTGATTTTTGTAGCTGCTGCACTTCCGGTGCCCATGCGACAAGGTAATGCCCTCATGGGAGCTGTCACTGGAGAGGGTGGACTCCCGCTGACCGGGCTCAGCACCGAGCAGTGTCAGGCTTCCCGAGGGGGGGCTTGGCACAGGGCTGTGTTGAGCTGGTTCGCCCAGCAGGAAGTTGGACGTGGCCATGCCCTGTCAGGCTCACCTGCACTGTTATAGGTCCCTGCCCACCAGACTTGCATTTGTCCTCCTCCCTCCCCTCTTCGGGCTCCAGCCCCGCCCGCTAAGCCACAGCTGTGTCTCCACCAGCCGGTCCCTCCCGGGCGCGATGCCTGGATGGCGGGTCCTGCAGTGGGACATGCACGCTGTGCGTCCAAAGAAGCCAGCCAGGGCCCTGTCTGCTCTTGCAGGAGGAAGCAATTCCTGCGGAGGAGTGATTTCGAGTCTCTCGGGCACCTTCTCCAGCCCGTGGTACCCAGCAAACTACCCCACGGACGTGGAGTGCGTCTGGGTGATCCACGTGGCTGAGAAGTTCCACATTGAGCTGAAGATCCCGAGTCTGAAGTAATCAGCGTTGCCTCTTCCGCTCCGCGGGCCAGGCTAACACGGACGCTTCCCTCGAAGCGGTGACCTCTGTCCTGTGTGTCTGAGGGGATAAAGATCCCAAGAACGTAGCTCATGAAACTATGGAAATGCAGACCTCACAGATCTAGAGGCTGGGAAGTCCGAGACGAATACATGTATTACACACACATACACACACGTAGAGACACATACACACACATGCTCTGTTGCACTGTGGATTTGTAAAAATTGTGTCCCTGGTTTTAGAGGCCATTTCAGCCTCTCTAAGGGCAGTAAGTGTGTCCTGGTTTCTGATGAAATGATTTCTCCAATCGCGGTCTCAGCTGCTCCAGCCACACTGCTGTTACCTTACACACATGATTTACCTCTTTTCCTAAACTTAAAAATGGGTTATTTGTAGGTGTTTGGCTCTCGACATCAAAAATGCAAATGTGTCCTGCAAGTAGCAGGTTTTAGAATTCAACAGTTGATGCACAAATGTAATGATCCCCTGTGTGTGCGCGCACGCGTGTGTGTGTGTACACATATACACACATTATGCCATGAGCACGCATACGTGTCGAAGGCTCCCTCTGTTGTTCAAATGTGAAGTTCACAGCTCAAGTGTGGCTCGTGTGAGATAACTAGATGCTCTTTAAATGTCCGTTTCTGAGCTCCCGGGAAGGTCTAGGGATGTTGAATGAGACAGACGAGCTCTCTGCCTTCTAGAAGGTTCCATGCTCAGTGTGAAGACAGTAAATCCATAGCTCAGTTGGCAGCCTCCGTGAGTGCCAGGTTGGTGCGTGATGGGCGCTTGCAGTACAAGGAGAGTGAAGGGAGCAGGTGGCCCCTGATCGTCCAGCTTGGTGAAACACCTCGGGAAAACCCAGGACTTAGGCAGGCAGTGTAGGGCGCCGGAGAGGCAAGCTCTGCCCAACACGCCGTGGAGCCGAGACGGTGGCCGCTGCGGCTCCCTGTCCTGGGTCTTCTTGGAGTTTCCCCAGAGAGATGCTGGGGGACACTCGTCCCCACTCCCCTGCACCCTCGGGAGGGTTTGAATTAGAGACCAGAGGGTCAACGTCAAGGGGTGATGGTGGGAGAGGCCAAAAGCCATCAGTTGGCAGGTGACGGAAGTGGACCAGGTGAGGGGGTGCAGAGGAGGCCACCTGAGGCCACCCTGGGAGTGTTTCAGGGCGTCCACCCGTCGTGGGCACGGCTGGTGGCCCAGAGCGCGCAGTTCCGGCTGGAGGCTGCGCAGAGGATTAGGTCCTCCCTGCAGATCGGCCTCAGGAGCGCCCCGCTTCCCCGCAGGCTGGAGGACATCTACGGGTGCCCCTACGACTTCGTGGAGGTGTTCGACGGGCGCCAGAGGGCCTCGCTCTCCATGGGCAGATTCTGCGCGGGGGCGGAGCTCACGTTCTTCTCCTCCTCCAACGTCGTCACGGTGGTGTTCAGAAGCGACGCCATGATCACCAACACGGGCTTCTTCGCGCTCTACAACACCGTTCAGCAGGACGAGCAGGAGAGCGGTGCGTGTGGCCCGAGGGGCTGCAGGAAGTCGCAGAGCGTTGGGCCCCGGCCCCTTCCCCAGGGCACCCTGGCCAGGAGGGAGAGTCCTTCTGGAATAAGTGATCTCCAGCTGACTCAGTGCAGGCCTCACCCAGAGCACCCAGGGCTCTGCCCCAGGAGGAGGGGGCGGCACGCCAGCTCCCGGCTGCAGCGTCCAGGCTGCTTCCGAGAGTCTTTGAAAGGCCCTAAGAGGGCCGAGAGGCATGAACTGACCCGCAGCCGTCGTAAAGTTGGGCTGCTGCAGCCAGGCCAGGGTGTAGGGCCTCCCTGCTCCCGCCCCAAAGAGGCGCCGAGGGCTGGCGAACACCCCCCCCCACCTTTGCTGCGGGTCCTGGCATCCGGGGCAGCATGGCCGCTCAGAAGCCTCTGTCTCCCATCCCCAGGTATGTCCCTGAGGCTGGTCAACGGCAGCCACCGCTGCGAGGGCCGGGTGGAGGTCCTCTACAACGGCACCTGGGGCACGGTGTGTGATGACAGCTGGGACCTGACGGACGCCAGGGTGGTGTGCCAGCAATTGGGCTGCGGGCAGGCCCTGTCGGCCCCCGCTCAGAGCTACTTCGACGGGGGCACCGGCCACATCCTGCTGGATGACGTGCAGTGCACGGGGAAGGAGGCCAAGGTGTGGCAGTGCATGCACAACGGCTGGTTCTCCCACAACTGCGGGCACCAGGAGGACGCCAGCGTCATCTGCTCCGGTGAGCGCCCCGGGAGCGTCCAGCCCCCCCCCCCAGCCCCCCACAGCCTCCGGGAAGGGAAAGACCCAGGCCAGCAGGCAGCCACTCCACACCCCGGCTTCTCTGTCTTTCCCTTAAATCACCTCGGCTGTAAAAAGCCCAGGGTCCCGCCGGCAGAGACATGGTGGTCAGAGAGAGGTGTGGCTCGTCCGACCCCCAGCCTCAGGTGGCCCCTCAGTGTGGGCGACGGCCCTCTCTCTCTAGGACTGGCGTGGTGTGGCCTCCAAAGGGCGCTCAGCATGGGGCAGGCACTGGGCTCGTTAACCTTTACAGCCTGGAAGAACGTGGGATCCCTAGCACCCGAGAGGATTTCCAAGGTCCCAGGGAGACCTGGACTCAGAAGCCTCCAGGGAGGGGAAGGCTGACCTGGGTTCTGTTCCTAAAGCCCCCTCAGCTCCACACCTGACCAGAAGCACATACATCCCTGAGCCACCACAAGGCAGGAAGGCAAACCCAGCGTGTGCCTGTGGGTGCAGACAGAGGCTGTCCTCTGACCTCTGACCCGGCTGCCCAGCACAGAATGCCTCTGATCCCAAAAGAAAGACCTGATTTCCCTTGTGCCTTCTGCAGCCGCCTTCCTCCGCCAGCTCCCTTTTCCTTCTGTCTTTGACCAGGTGTGGGCAGCTACCTGGAAGCGGGACAGACAGGTATTGCCCTTGCTGCACGTCCACCAGTTCCGGCCCCTGACGTAGCGAATCCCGGCTGCTCTTTACCCCAGACGGGGACAGCGCAGATAAACTCCCTTTCGCTCTGTAACGTCAGCACAGCCCATGAGCGCTGACAAGATGGCGGCCAGGGACAGTGGGGTGGGAGAGAGGCAGGAGCGAGGGCGGGTTCAGAGTCACCAGACACGGTCCCGCCACCCCTGGGGCTCCAAGTAGGTCTGCTGAGGAGCGAGGGCTCCCTGCTGGCAGAGCTTGCCATGCTGCAGGGTGCTGGGGGGCAAGGACACAGGTCAAACCGCCACCTGGGCTCCAGTGCCCCCACCCCAGGCTTGCGTGTAGGTGTCCGAATGCTCCCAGCACCGCCTGGTCACTGCCCTGGGAGTCGTGGGGGCCCAGTGAGGAGAGCCGCAGCTCGTTAGTATCTGAAGGAATGTTCTGGATAGAAGCCCTGCTCAGGACCTCGCTTTTCCTCTGTTTTTTTCAGATCTGACCAGTGACATCATCCCTCCAGGTATTCCAGCCACAGTCAGACCCGCCCTGTCTTCTTAAAGCCTGCTGTTTTCTGGGGTGCAGGCAGCAGCCCTCGAGGGCTTTCTTCCGTTTACACACGAGACCCGCAGCACAGAGGGCCCGTGACCCGCCCCAGCCAAGCCCTGCCTCTGGCCCCCGCTGTAGGCATCCTGCAGCCTGGGTCTTGATCTCTGCTGAGCCTTGTCCATACCGCCCGTGGGCGCCCAGGGCAGCTACCCCTAACAGCAGGTCGAGAAAGGACACTCAGGATTTGCCATTTACGTGTAGCGACAGTGTCACCCTCCATGGTGTCTGGGCCTCACCCAGCCTGCACCAGGGCTCCAGTGCCACCTGCTAGGCCGCTGGGCTCATCCACCCGTCAGCCACACTCACCTCACCTTCACCTTAACCACCGGGGTCAGCCTGACGTACCTTCTGACCAGAAGCAGTGCTGCGAATCATCTGCTCAGTGACCCAAGGGGAAGGGACTGGAGCAAGGCTCTGACTTCTGGCCTGTCCCCCGCACCCCAGCCCCCCTGAAAACACCCTAGGGGTCTGTACTCTCGCTGAGGTGTTTCTTTGCTGTTTCTTGCAGATGAGAATTTCCATTGTGGAGGTTTGCTCACAAATCAGTCGGGCTCCTTCTCCAGCCCGTGGTACCCCAAAAAGTACCCCACCAACGTAGTGTGTGCCTGGGACATCCAAGTGGAGGGCAGGGCTCACATCAAGCTGACCTTGGAAATGGTGGAGTGAGTACGCCTTCCTGCTCCCCTCCTGGTGCAGCCACGGTCATATGGCTGTCTCACTGCACCCCAAACCCCAAAACGTGACCTGTCCAGCTCTGGAAACGAGGAAGATCTTGGAAGCCAATCCCCAATAGTGGCTAAAATTTCTAGCTCGGGGATTTTTAAACCCAGGAATCCTGCTCCAGGAGTTTGGCCTCAGAGGGGCGGGGTAGTCTGACTGCCTTCTCAGGGCAGCTGAAGACTGGACATGATCTCAGTGCCCGCTGGTGACCGGCAGCTGAGTAGGATGTGTCCTGTGGAGTGTCTGCAAGGGAACTGCAGGCAATGCCTCGGCCACCCCCGGTGCAGGGCCATTCTCTGAAAGGAAGAGAAGAAACTGCTCCTGGTTGTATATGCTTCAGGGAGGAGAGCAAGAGGGGGCCTGGGCAGGAGCAAGGGACTGGGGGTGAGGAAGGCTGAGAAGAAGGGGACTGGGTGGCAGTGGGGGTGAGGAGAAAGAGACTGGGTGGAGGTGAAGAAGGCTGAGGAGAAG
>PVHY01033102.1:0-11378 GCA_004024945.1 Uropsilus gracilis
CTTCTTCCTGTCTAACTTGCCACCTCCTGTGCTCACCCCTCATCTGGCTCTGCTGCCCTCGAGCTGGTCAGGGGAGGTCAACTGAGAGAGAGGGCCCTCGAAGGCAGAACCAGCCAAGGACAGTGAGGCTCTGTGTGGCGCTGGAGGGTATTTCTGTGCACACCAGGCCACCCAAAGGGGGCTCTGGGCGGGCAGGCGGGTGATTGACCCGTGGGGTTTTGTTCACTGTAGGTGGCTGATTTTGACTTTTCCCCCATGTCTGACAAGAACCCGGAGCCGTCCTCTGGGCCCAGGTGCTGCTGCCAGGTGTGCTGTGGGCCCTTCATGTTGGAGTCTTCATCCGAGTACCTGGAAGTCGTCCGAGAGAACCAGGGCCTGCTCCCGCCCCTCTACAAGTCTGTCAAAATGTACACCGTGTGAGCTCCCCCTCCCCCGTCTCAGTCTTGGGACCACTCAGCAACCATTGACTTGGCACTTCAGGCAGGGCGGAGTCCCCACCAAGCCAGAGGGGGCCGCAGGTGTGGGCCCTTTGCCCTGGCCTCCATGCATCTGTACAAACCAGCTGCCACCCCAGGTCCCCTACACCATACCTTCCAGCATCTGTCATTGGTACTGGCCCGCCACTGCTCCACCAGCCCAAGCCTGCCCCCACCTTCGAAGAGGCCCCACGTAGGACTCTTATGGCTGCTGTGGTCTCCCAGGTACCCCTGGGAGCCCCTCATCCCTTCTTTCCCTGTTGTAGAGTTTGCCCTGTATCTGCGTTTCACGTCTCCCTCCTGCAGGCAGCCAGGTCAGAGCTGGGAGGAGAGTCACAAGTGGCCAAGGGAACATCAGGAGAGGCTCCTTCTAAAAGACAAGTGCGCACACACACACGGCGCACACGCAGGTCCCGTGGGCAGGATGGCTCCTCTGTGTTAAGTCAGTGGCTGGGCTTACCCTGATCGTGAGCTGGAATGAAATCTGACCTTCTACAGTGTCTGGACCTGGCTCCTCCTTTTGAGTCATCTCTGTGGCTACCTGGCTCCTTCTAAGGACACCCCAGGCCCTGCCTGCCTACCTGCTAGGGGTGGCGTGGGGCAGGCCTAGTGCCCCGTGAGGGCCAGGCGCTTTAGATATAGGGCCTTTATTGAGACTGTGAAACTTCTATGAGAAAGAGACCTGGCGGGTAAAAAGAGTTGAGGCAGCGGGCTTGGGTCTCCATAGGGGAACTTGGGTCCACCCAGTTGCTCTCAGGATGGCCTTGAGGGTGAAGTCAAACTGGCTGGAAACTGGGGGTGGGGTGGGGTATAAAAAGAGGAAGGAACTTCCCTGCCCTCTGAGCCAGGCGCCTTGGGTGGGGGGGGGCAGTGTTTGTGGTTACAGGTGCAGAGACCACACTTGGGGCCCCATCCAACCACACAGGAACTCATGGGCAACCAGGCCTGCCTGGGAAGGGGTATAGGGTTATGGGGGAGCTCTGTTGCTGTCATCTTGCTTTCACTTTGTGCGTGACCAGCATCTCCACTGTTGTGCAGCCCATCCTCACGCACCACCGCCATAGTAGCCGAATAAAGCTTGTGTCCTCGGAACACAGCCACGCAGGTGTCGTGGCGGAGTCTGTTTCTTTTCCACGCAAGTACGTGTGGGCCTCGCCAGCAGTCGGAGGCAATCTCGACCCAGTGGGACGTCCGTGTCTCATTCTCTGTCCAGTGACCCGAGTGGGGCCGCTGCCTCTTCTGCTGGTTCGGACACGGGTTTCTCAAACTGCTCCTTGGGCTGCACTGTAGTTGATGCAGCTCCGTGAAGGCTACCAGGTGGCCAGCCAGGTGTTGCCATGTGACTCCAACATGCAGTCACATCTGCACATGGTGGTGGTGGTGGGGGGGGGGCTCTCACCAGATTGAGAGGTGGGCCACTCCTGGGACTTGTGGACATGCAGGTCCTTGACCCCACTCCTGAACTGGCACCTGGGGGGGGGCAGCCACCTGCATCCCCCTGCCCTTGGGGTTCCGCTACACCGCTCTGTGCAGCAGCCTCGGCTCCAGCAGGACTCCATAAGCTTCGACACGCATGAGAATTGCCAGAGCTCTTCATTCAGCTATTCAGGAGGTCGGGAGTGGGGCCTGGGACCCCCAAATGCTGATTCCAGATGCTGTTGCTGGCCAGGTCACACTTTGAGTTAGGCCACTCCAGGTCTTCCTCAGCCCCCTGTTCTGTAAGTGGTTGGGATCTTTCTCTTCATTGCCTCTGGTCTCTTCCCTACCTTCCACCCACCCATTCAGGGGATGTGCCTCAAGCTGGAGCTGAGTGGGGAGGGACTCTGCCCCCACCTCTGCTGTGCCATCTGGGAAAACCCCAGTTTGATGCACCAAGCAACTTAGCGAATGTTCTGGGCTTCAGCGTGAGTGGCATAAGTTCTCACATGGTCTCTTGTGCCCGTGAGCACCTTGAGGTGGGAACCACCCTCATGGCCTCATTGTACCTTACATATACACGTTTTGAGATGCTGGGAGCTTGGACTCCACACATAGATTCAGCAGGACACAGTGTGACCTGTCACACCCTGACACTAGACCTGCAGCTTCCAGAACTGGGAGAGAAGAAATTTCTGGGTTTTAACTGCCCAGCTGTACTATTTGTTTCAGTAGCCCCAGGGACAAACAGCCTTCCCATGTCTGCTTTGAGAGACAGAGCTCTGTCGCTCATGTTCCACACTCACCCACAGGAGCACCTTGAAAACAGGGCCAGAATCCAATCTTGTGCCCCCATCACTGCTGCCTCCCTCCTCCCCAAAGCCCTCGCATCACTGAGGCTCTTACCCACCCCAAGTTCATTCCCCAAACTGTGCAAGGACCATGTCCTCTGCCCACAGCTCCTTGTCCACCACTCGGTCCTTTGAGACTGCTACCTCACCCCCAACTGCCTGTCATACCCATCCCCTTCCTCAGGCGTGGCCTTTGCAGGACCCTCCCCCCCTACATCCATGGGTTCTCTCGCCCCCTTCATATCTACTCAAACTCATCTTCTCGGTGAGGCCAACCTGAGGCCCGACCTCCCATGCTGCCTATGCAGTCCCTCCCAGCAACATTTACCAGCTTTTGTTTTTATCTGATTAACTTATCCACTTTGCATTATGAAATAAAACCACAGGAAGAAAGGGCCTTTGTGTTCACTGTTCTATTTCCAGCCCCTAGAAAACTGCCTAGCATGTAGTAGGTGCTCATTAAATATTACTGAGGAAGGGAGAAAGGAAGGAAAATGCTCTCTCTATGGATTTTCAAAGCCTGGACTTTGGGAAAGAAAAAAAAATTTTAGGAATGGACTTGTCTCCCCTGATGGTCCAGAAGCTTTTCTGGGTCAGGATGAATGGCCTGGGAGCCTGATTTTGGCTGTGGGCTAATGTTCATTACCTGGGGAAGCAGGTGTCCTTCTTCCCCTGGACTGGAGCTGTCTCCATGTGTGACGGCACTTCAGAAATAGTTCTGGTACTTGTTTGTCATGAGAGCCACTAGGCTGGCTTCTAGAATGATGCCTTGCTCTGTGATGAGGGAGGGGAAATTGCAGCAGCTGGGCTGTGCAGGATGTGACAGGCATAGAGGGAGCAACCTGGATGAAGTACATGCCTGGCAGCTGACTGAGGGCTGAGGAGGGACTGGGGTCACCCAGCAGGGTCAGGGCCAGGAGCACTTAACCTGCGGTGTCCAGATCCCAGGGAATCTGCAGAACGAATCATATACTTGGATGGGAGAAACTGCATCTTCATCATTGTAATCTCTTAATCAAATCATGATACTTCCTCCCACCATAAATATAGGCAAAACCTGGCAAGCTTGTTCATTCCTGTGCCATTACCAGCAGTAAAATCATAAATATTTTCACTTCATATTCCAAAGGCTGCAGGTTTCTTAAAATGTCACTGATGCTGACCATGTCTTTGCTATAACAGTGCTTAGATTACCATCAGATCTATTTTTCTAAGCACAGGCTATGATCACTCTTTTGATAACCGTATTTCAGTATTATTGGTTACCTTTGCAATCCTGTTAGTTTATAGCATGCTTTGAAAAACATTATTCCGAGAGGAGGGTTTGATTTGACTAGAGAGAAGAGTTTGCTGGGAAGGCTGTGGGGACCCTGTAGTTATTCGCTGGAGAAGTCTAAGGCACATGAGGGCACTGGGGGCACTATTTTCTTCAGGCCAGAGGAAAGGGCCCAAGATCCTAAAGGTTGTGGTATTTGCTTTGCCTCAGAGTCTGCTTGTTGTGCCCAATATGACCAGCAGGTGGCAGCTCTATCTTGCCTTGTTACAGAGGGGACACAGGTGACACAGGTCCTGGAAGCTATAACTCCTGCAGATGGGCACTTACCTGTGACACAGGAACACAACACATGCATGCTCACGCATACAAGAGAAGCAGCCTATGAGGAGTCACCTTCTGGAACATTCAGCCCTTCCAAGACAGAAAGCACTCCCAGGACTTTTGTCTTTGGGGAGTCCTTTCAGAAGAGGGGACCCCTTTTGGTTCTGATTCATTTTTTCCTTCCCTAATCAGCCCAAGGCATCTGCAAATCAGCCTGAGCCAACAGTTCCAGTCACAAGAATAATCTTGGTGCAGCTCGGGGGGGAATGGAGATCTGGGTGCTAACTTGGCTCTCAGGCCGTGAGCAAGAGACTGTCTACCTGACTTTTGTATGGAGAGTGAGCTCTTACAATCACAGCTCAAAGACAGAAAGTCCAATTAAAAAATGGGCAAAGGACTTGAATGTACCGTTCTTCAAGGAAGATACGTGAATGACTAGTAAGCGTGAAAAGGTGCTCAGCAAGACCTTCAGGAATCCAAGTCAAAACTACGATTAGAGATCATGTCGTGTCCACCATGGCGGTGTCAATAAAATGAGACAACATAAATGGAAAACAGCAAGTGCTCGCAACGTTGTAGAGAAATAGGAGTCCTTGTTCCTATTCCTGATGAGAGGGCTGATGAGAATGTAAAGTGGAAAACACTTTACATTGTGATGAGAATGTAAAGTGGTAGATCCTTGAAAAGTTAAACATAGACTTACCAGAGGGCTCAGCAATTTCACTCCTAGGTGTAGACCCAAAGAACTGAAAACACACACTCAAATAGGTAAATGTTGATGAGCATAATTATCAATAATAGCACTTCATGATAGCCAACGTGAGGAAACAAACTAAATGTCTACCAATGGAATAGACAGTCTACGGCCATACCACCCTGAACGCGCCCGATCTCGTCTGATCTCAGAAGCTAAGCAGGGTCGGGCCTGGTTAGTACTTGGATGGGAGACCAATGGAATAGACAAATTGCTTTCTGCACAATGGAATAGTATGCAGCCCTGAAAAGAAACCACACATTAGCACCTCCATCACTGATGAACCCCGAAGCCCTAATGCTCACATATTGCATGAATTCATTTATGTGACACTTTTAGAATGGATGTATCTACAGAGTCAGGAAGATTCGTGGCTGTCAGGGAATTGGGTGGTGGGAGGGAGGAATGGGAACTGATCCCTTAATTGGTGCTGGGTAGTCCCCTAGGATGAGGAAAAAGTTTTGAAACTGATCAAGGTGGCGAATTCATAAAATGCCCTGAATTACTCAATTGAAACTGATTAGTTATAGGGTATATGAATTTTGTCAATTTTCCCCAACAACAGAGACTGGCAGGGTACATTTTCCAGGCACTTATTCAGGGAACATGGCAGCATCGATGACTCTCTGCACCATGGGCTCAGCAGAGTCTGGACACAGCCTTGTTTGCAGCTAGCCGTCTCATGCCAAAGGTCCATTGGGGGAGACTGTGGGAAACTTAGAGGAACCATGTGTGACCAGAGTGAAGGAAGTGGCTTGACTCCTTGGGGATCCCTCTATTCCAGCTTCCACCAGACCTTTGGGAGCCATGTGCAGTACCATGCATACTCCTGAGCTGAGCTTCTCACTGAAAGCGAAAGTTCCTAAGGAAATACCTTAGCAGGCATCTTTCTAACCTGCTGCACTGTTTGGTACATTGTGGCCACCATTCCCACCAGCCTCCCTGAGAGTGACCCCCATCTGCTCACAGGACCTTCACCTCCTCTGCCAGGTGAAGACAGCAGACCTCCCCTAGCCTCCCTGAGTAGGGGTGGGGTAAGGGGGCGAGGACAGGCTGGCCCCCTGGGGAGAACAGGGATATCTTGGGTTACCCAGGGCGCACCAACCATTTGGATCCGCTGCCTCCTCCTCAGATCCAGGTACCAGCTGTTCCTTCTTTGCTCTGGGTTCCTGCCACAGTGACAGCAAGTCCATACATCTCTGTTTCTCCTGCCTTTAGTGACCAGCTCTGTCTCTGTAAACTGCACATGTATACATATATGTTCCTGTGCATGCATGCAGAAGTCTGAGAGTCACTGAGTATATACTGGGCCTCTGTGATCGAAGGGACAAAGCCTGGAGCATGACTAATACAAGGCTGAGTGCCTGGGACCCCAGGATCTTGTTAGTGGAAGATGAGCTCAGGGACTCCAGTAGCATGGGTGTGGAGAGAATCACATTTGCTTCTAGGACCTTTGATGGACACAGAGAGTGTTGGGCATATGTTAAAGTCATGGGAGAATCTGTGTTACCATTTTGGAGCCTGTGGTCATCAAACTGCCCTGGGACCTTGTCAAAAGGGATGTGACTTAGCATAGAACCCAGGTGTGCTCCCAGGAACAGACAGCAGGGGGTGCTATAGCACTTCTGACAGCGGCCAGACACTTGGCCTCGTGAATGTGGAGACTTCCCTTTAAGACGTTTGCCTCCACTTGTAGCTGGAGTTTTCAGCTTCTCTAGAGGCCAGACTCCCCCATCCAAGGTGCTCAGTGAGTGTTTGACAGGACCTGGGCCATTCCTAGCCTAGTCCCGGAAGAAAGGCGGCTGGAGGGATGGGGAGGTACTGCTTCAGGTCTCCAACCAAAACCGAAGTCCCTGGCAAATAAATGCTCCCTCTCCCATCCAGAATCCCCAGTGATGTCCCAATGACTTTCAGCACATAGCCCAAACTCTTTGGCATTCAAGCTGATGCTGGCTGATATGAGTCCCTGAAAATCTTACCTGGACAGTGCCGGTAGTTTACCCATCACTATCTGAGTTCTCACCCACACACACAATTGCAAGATCATTCAGGTTCAAGGAACACCAATAATAGGATTTATAGAACAGATAAAGAAAAACAGAATCACTGAGGCCCCAGGTGGCCAGTTATCTTGCCCCAGTTACCGTCCAGTTTTAAAGTCCTAAACAGAAGGTGTCCAAGATGGTGTCTTCCTCCCACTCCAGACCTTGGTATCCCCCCAAAAAAGGCCATATTTCCAAAATGGCGTTTCCCCACCAGTAAATACCTGGAACAAGTATCATGAGCAAAGGGGCCACAGTGGCGTCTTCAACAGCTTTCAACTGTCCCCATCTCTGGGAGGGCCACACTTTAGCTTCCAGCAGTATTCACCTCTGGCTGAATCCCAGGGTGGCCGACCTCCAGGATGGCTGAGACCTGGACCAGCCATGCTTTCCATCTTCCTCTGCAGCTCCATGTACATCCCTTATCAGAGAGTCGGGGAGAATGATGCTTTCTTGCCCTCAAGGCATGTATCACCTGGGGCTGTTTCTCCTCACCTGTGCCCCCTCCCAGGGAGCACCACCTGTAACAGCCTGTGGCTTCAGCCTTGCCTTTCAGCTTTGCCTTACAACCGGGTTACAAAGCTACTTTTCCTTAGCCTCCAACCTTAGTCGCTGTGGTATCCAGTGTTGCTGTGACCCATGCGGTCTCGCCCCACTGATGTCAGGGCTCTCCCACCATGCATGCTATGGATGCACACGTGCCCTGTGCTGGACCAGAGCCATGAGAAGCCAGCCAGGCCTCCCTGAGATTCCTTTCCTGTGAAAGACTGAGCCTGAGTCAGAAGCATGCACACAGCTGCTGACTATTAGGCCCAAGTACGCTGTCAGGGGCCTCGCCTTTGCATCCTGCCTGGGGAGATGCCTGGCATCTAGATGGACTCATGGAGGCCTGTGGGCATGGCTGGAGTTCTTGGCTCTGGCCAGACTGCATCCAGGTGGCCACATGTGGTTCCCCTGGTGGAAACCCATGAGAATTGGGCTCCCTGGGGATCTCCCTGGGATACTAAGCTGAGCAGGTTAAGGCAGCAGTCAATAGGCCAGCAGGTATCTTACCATGACCATCACCAGCACTTCTACCCAGGGACACACACACACACACACACACACACACACACACACCCCTAGATTATCACAGTCAGTCCCATGCTCTGTCTTTTATTTCACTGTGGGCACGTACACGTCCCTGCTAGCTTCAGATTCAACCCACTAATGAGAACAGTGTTACTGCATCAGTGACCCATCCCAGACACAAACCATAGTCTGGGTCTAATTGAAATGTGCCTTTACTAGCCTACCTGTGACTGCTTCTTTCCCTAGCACAACATCAGGGAAGAGAGCAGCCCCATCCTTTGGAGACCATGGGTTATATAGTTTCAGACCACGAACACATTCTCATCAGTGGGCAGTTAAAATTTATGGAGGTAGGTAGGGATTTCCAGAAATAGGTACAGAAATAAAGAATATAATTTAGGTGACCTGACTTGTTATCTCATCAGTTGTTTACAAAGACAAAGCATGTAGGTAATTGTTTAAGTGATCCATTTTCCTGGGTTTTACTAGCACTTAGGGTTCCTTTCACATACAAAGATAGATGCTCAAGTCACTGAAGCCTGGTGCACATGCTGGGGAAGGGTCTGGCCATGTCTGACCTCAGTCCCTATCCCTTCCATGAGCATTTGTTTCATTATCATTCTTATGATGGTCAGTTTTACCTGAGTCCTTGAAAGCAGCAGGTTAAAGGAGGCCCGTCCCCCTTTCTGGGTATTGCAAAGAGCTCCTGTCATGGTGTGACTGGGAGGAGCTTCACAAGGCACCCATGCTTCCCTCGCGCAAGACAAGGCTGCACAGTTAAAGTTGATTTGGAAGGTGTTGTGCTCAGTGGGGTTCTTGGGTGGCTTCTGGAGAAATTTCACCAGAGCTCCCCTTCCTGTGACATATGGTGAGTATCTCCACCTGACAGAGGTGTTTGTTATTTCCGAAGGGCAGGTTTATCATAAAGAGGAGCGAGGAGGGAAAAGCTGGCCCAGAAGGAACAGGGTAGTTAAGTGAGGCTCAGAGTCACTGTGGGTGGAGGGCTGTTGCCCTGCAAGGGTAAGGTGGACTGTGAGGATCACCTGCACAGACTCAGGTGGGCAGAGGAGCTGCCTTTGCTGGGGCAGGTAGGACTTTGACTGGTCTTCTCTTTGGGAGGGGCTCCTTCCTTTGTGGAGTCCTTAACCTTTGTTGATCTAATTAAACAGGTACAATGGTAATGGACCAGAGGAAATTCCATGGACAGGGATTGTCTAAATGGCCCTGTATCTCCATATCCACACCTCTGGTCTGTTTGGCCACTGAGGATTTTCCATTTCTATAGCCAGCTTAACAGAGATTAACCACTTCTGCCCCACCTCCTTGTGGAGTCTGATTCAAGTCTTATGAGGAGTCTGATTCAAGTCTTATGATGTCCCTTCTTCAAATATTCTACTCTTGTTCTCCACCACATAGTGCAGTGGCCTCTGAGATAGAACCTCGGGGTCTAGATAACCCATGACTGACTGCCTCAGTTTACTGGTATGCAGCCTAGTTTCTCCTTGAATCTTCCTCATCCTGTCTTTGCCACGTCAGGCCTTGTCCTACCACCAGTGACAGCCCACCCGGTACACCAGCACACAGTGTATATAGACCTTAACTCCCTGTTAGAGGCACGCAACGGTTGGATATGAATCTGCTGAGTCAGTACCGGTACTAATAAACTTGTTTCTTGCCAACCCTGGTGTCCTCACTCCCTGACAGTTCTTGCTCTCCATTGCCTGCTTTCAGGGGTGAGGGGTCTCTGGTCCGCTGTGCCATCACACTGATAGGGTGTGCTACCCCCCCCCCCCATTGTCTCCTGTTTAAGAGTGCAGATTTCAAGGACAGGTATGCTAAAATGTGAGAATGACCTTAGTTGGAATTTCCCTTCAGGGAGATGCAGGAGGAAGAAGTGAAATGGTCCAGATGTGGTTCCTGGAAGGTGGGCAATCAGGATATATATAAAGGGTGTGGAGACAAAGAGAGGATTCTGATATGGAGGTGAGATAGAGAGATTCATGGAAGAGAGTGATTTGGTTTTTGGCCATTTTGTAAGATGGAGATGTGAACCATGTGAGCTTGGCCATGTGGCCACCGGGAACCTGCAGCCCTTGGCTGGCCTGGGCTAGCTGCATGTGTGTTAAAGGCAGTAAGAGGTTTGCAGATTTGAACTCTGTGTTGGAGTTTGCTTTACTGAGTTTGACTGGTGTCTGGAAGAGGCTGTGCAAAAGTTAGGCCTGAAAATAAAGTGAACTTTGTTGGTCCGGCACCATGGAGTTCCTACTAACTGGAAGACACCTTGTCTTCCAGTGCCACACAGTGTGGAAGACAAGGAGGAGCAAGCCAAGGGAGCAACCAAAGGAACATGTCTTCAAGCGTCTGGAGATGAACTCTGACTGGACATTGGTGAGATGATCAGGACTGAGAGACTGAGGATTTTTAGGCAATTTGGGGAAAGGACTTTGGACAATGCTGAGAAAGGTTTTGGACAACACTAAAGTAATTGGAGTTTTCCTTATGAAACAGGGTCTTAGGAAGACTTTCTGACTTTAACTGGATACAGCTATCTGCCTGCTTCTCTATGAAGCAGGCTACACACTCTTCATTAGCATTTTCACTGATCACCTTTACCATTGATATGCAAAAGCCAGCCAACTGCTCTCTGCTTTCAGCTCCAAAAACTGCAGAAAAGAAAAACTTTAAAACACAGTTTAAACTTTCCACTCGCGAGTTCTTACCACCATCCCCAGCCTTCTCAACCAAAATACCAAACCAATGCAAGACTATCAGTGCAGACTAATTTATTTCTAACAAAGTGATTTCTAATTATCCTAATAACTACAAAAGAAACATGTAAGACTCAGAATACTTTAACATTGTCCAAAACCTTTCTCAGTATTGTCCAAAGTCCTTTCCCAGATTGCCCCAAATATCCTCAGTCTCTCATTCCTGATCATCTCACCAATATCCAGACAGAGTCCATCTCCAGACGCTTGAAGACATGTTCCTTTGACTGTTCCTCCTTGTCTTCCACGCTGTCTTCTCCTTGTCACCTTCAGGTAGCAGGAACTCCATGGTGCCGAACCAGCAAAGTTCACTTTCTTCTCAGGCCTAACTTTTGCACGGCCTCTTCAGACACAAATCAAACTCAGCAAAACAAACTCCAACACGGAGTTCAAATCTGCAAAC
>PVHY01033103.1:0-11386 GCA_004024945.1 Uropsilus gracilis
AAAGACTTGCCTGGAGCACAAATGGGGTAAAGACTGATATGGGCAGCAGTGCCCTTGACCTCAGCTGGGATTGTGGGTGCTAGTCCTAGTCTTGAGACCTCTGAGGGTTAGGACTCTGGCCTTGTGCAGAGACCTAGCTACAACTACACCACATACTTGTTTTATTGTTTTTATTTATTGTTTTTTGTTTGTTTGTTTATTGTTGAGGGCCATGCTTTCAGTGAATCTGCAGGCTGGGAGGTAGAGGATGAACAAACCCAGGCAGAGGGTTAAGAGATGGTCATGGTCACTAGAGCAGAAGCTGATGGCACAGTTGGTACCCAAGCATAGCGCACTTAACTTCCGATGTTCACACAGAGGGATCACCTGGGCACATCACACACGTTGCCTTGTGATGAACATTGAACTCACTTCGCAGGAGAAGAACACTATGAAAGTAACTTTACATGGAGTTACTCTTGGATAGTCTATCCCTACCCTCTCCTGAGCCTGGTCAACTCAGGCTGTCTTCCTGTTCTATCTCCTTTATTTCTGATCTTCCATTTCCCTTTTCTTAAATAAACTTGCCTCTACTCTATCACCCCCCCCCCAATAAAACCAAAGAGTTACTCTTTTTTTTTTTTTAATTGCTTGCTCACATCTATTTTACTTCATTGTCTACCCCAGGCTCTCCCACTTCCTCGTCCCCCATGAACCACCATCTTAATCTCTTGTGCCCGTTCCCTCTCCCAATTTTACCCCCCTCCCCCTCTCTTGCTCTATGCTTCAGTTCTGTTGGCAGTTTTAAATTTTGCTTGTCCTTCCAAAGAGCTACTCTTTAAAGTCCTTCAGGAATAAAGCATTTTTACTGTGTTCAGTGGAAGATTTTGTATTCATGCATTACATTTTTCTCTACCTTAAATAATGTGACTTCTGATTTCACTTATAGAATAACATTTGGGGCACTGTGCCATGCCAGGCCTGGTGTCAAGCACCTGATTTACATCTTCTAGTTTAGTTTTACCTCAATGTGTAAGGTTTAGGCTGTTTCTTACCTGTCTTCCAGGGGTAAGACTGATGCCTGGAAATTTTAAGTGACTTGGTTAAGATTATTGAGATTTCTGAGAGGTCCTCAACTAAATAGCAATGCTTGTTATGCCTTTTGTGGCATGGAGTGGGGGGTGGGGAGGCAGAAGTCAATAGTTTATGTCAGTGATTTTTGGTCTTTTATCCTTGATGTTCTATCCCTTGCCTACATTCTCACTCCCTCCTCTCCCTCCTTTCCTAATCTTCAGCAGGTAGCTGCTGAGGACTGGGTAGCTGAATAATAGCAATTAATATTATATCTAAAATGCAAGTATTTAGACAGCAATTAAAGGCCTGTAGGATGCTCAGGCAGTCTAGGTTGGAGAACAGCAAGATGCACTGTCGGGAGAGCAGGCAGGTCCTCAGAAGTCAGCTAAGCCAGAGACTAAGTCCCAGCTCTGTCCTGTTCTGACTGTGACCCTCAAAGCGCTCAATTTCTCTTTGGTTTCCCATCCATCAAAGCCAGTGTACTTTGCAGGGTTGTTTTCACTGATTCAAGACAATAAGTGTAAAACCACCTGGCAACTCGGAAGCAGTTGGTATTAATGTAAAATGATGGAACAGTGTCCGTTATTTGATTGGACAGCCATCCGATGTTTGTTTTGTTTTCCTGTCTACCTCGTCTGGAGTTCTCAATTGCATTTTGATTAGTTGGGGTTGTCAGCTATAAAATGACTTTAAAATCAAGTTTACTGTCACTGCTCTTAAAATGCCAGTTGATATTTTAGATTTTTCAAAGGACTTTTAAACCTATTACTTCACATCTTTTTGGGTGATGCTAAAATTAGTTTTCGTTCTTTGTTCTTAGTCATCTGTACTCATTTCCTATTCAAAATTATGTGGGCTTAATTTATCTTTATTCTGCGACTTAGTCTGTTTCAAATTTTGGCTTTTACTTTATAATTTATTTTTATTATTTTGTACACTTGCCGGTTGCAGGTTCCCTATATAATTGAGGCTGCCTCCTCATTGGTGACTTAGACATTTCTTTTTTTTGCCTTTACATCTTCTTCAGTTCCCTGCTGAGTTGGTGGTCTTATCTACCAGATACTTTCTGCAAGTTCGTTGTGATTTTAAATGGTTAGTACAACCCTTAATTATCTGTTTTGTTGAAGTAGCTATTTCTGTTTTTGCTGAGATAGAAAAGTGCCTTGAGTTAACACAAAAATGTTGGGCATAAAGTTTGTTAAAATTAACAATATCATGCAGCAGAAACTTAGTTTTAAATAGGGGGAATGTTTTCTAAGCTGTATTTTTTTTTATGATTGTAACTATATCCTTTAATCTTTTCAGATAGAATTTTAAGTTGAATATTTTAACATCACAGTTTTTAAAGATAGAAAACCATCTGTAATTCTCACCTACAGGTAACAGAAATTTTGGATATCAGTGTTTTCCTTATGTAAGATCTTTTAGTCGATATAAACATGTCCTTAAAAACTGAATGCATGTTCTTTTGTTTCTTCTCATTCACTCAGTGTCCTATACCATTAAATACCCTTTTAAAAGGTAATTTTTATTGACTGAATGCCATCCACCATATTCAGGTACTGCCATTCATTCATACTCGGATGTGATAAGTTTTCCTTAGAAAAGCTGCACCATTTTGTATTCGTTTCAGTGCACTACAACCCATTTTCCACACCCATCACTGTTTTCTGTGCCACTGTCCTTTGTTGAGGGACATGCTTGGTAATAACTCTAAGAAGTTCATGCTGCAGGAGCAGGCTGCTTCTGCTTCTGTTCTGATACTGTGTGATCTTGGGTGAATTTCTTACCAATTAACCTAAGCCTCTACTTCTTTGCTGTAGATTGGTGATCATCATACTATTACCTTGGTGATACCTTGTAATGTCCATATGGAGATTAGCAGCTGATACATGTTGATGAGCCTAAATCCTTGATGAGAAGTGTTCCCCTTATCATGTGCTATGTCTGGTATACCTGTTGATTTACACCTGCTAGTGCTGTTATAAAATAAACATTTTTATTTTTAACTATCCAGTGACCCTACTCTGAACTCTTTCATGTACATTTGTACATAAATTGTAAGGCTTGGTTCCAACACCTTTCAGTTGAGTCTCTTGATTTTCAGCATATCAGTGTCCTAATACTTCAATTGTATTTTTTTCTTGTCTTATTACATTGGTTAATGAGAACACAGAACAGTGTTGATTAATAGTAGGCACTTGGACTTATTTCCATTAATAATGGGATTTATTCTCTACCATTTCATTTTTTAAATCCTGGTGGCTGCTGTTTTCTAACACAGGTATCTTCAGCTTATATACACATCTTCCTGAAAATATCTATAAATGTGAAATAGAAGAAACTCGAAACATAGTTTTACATATTTTGGGGGGGTGTCCTTAGGTTTTTATTTAACTCTTCTAAAAATAGTATTGCAGCATTTGAGATACCTCCTCTGCTTTTTTCATTGAAGACACAGTTTAAATTCATTAAGGTTGAAATTCTGCTTTCAACCCACTTAATGATTTCATCTTGTATCAGTGAAAGAAACTGTGAGACCTATTCTTCTTTTCACTCTCATCCACTGCTATAGCATATTTAAAAATCATTAGTAAAAGTAAATGAGATAATTTTGTCCCCTGGAACCCAGTCTTTTATTCATGTGAAGTCTTATAGTCAGAATCATGTTGCCCTCTTTACCTTTTAGGCATGTTTCTGAGAACTGTTCAAAAGCCACTGGTCCCCAAGAAAAGATGCAAATAATTTGCAACCTCTCTCAATGGTAGTGATACCAAAACTGAACTTTTCAGAGGCTAGAAGGAAAACCATCTTGTGATATCATGATTTTTTTTATTAAACAGTTTTTGTATTGGAGTCCTTAATTAGTGTGTTTTTAAAAAATATATATATAGCAACATACATTACTCAGAAATATTCACAAATCTAGGGGTGTCCGTCTGTTCTTAGTTTCAAATGTTAGGTCTTGAACTCTTCTTTTTTCCTAGCCTTCTGAAATGTGCCCACCCAGTAACTCTACCTTGAAATTCCTTTGATGTGTGAATGTTTACCAAATCTGTTTCTGTCCTGACTTTCTCTTATCCAGCTGTTGGACAGCTCCACTTGGATACCTAGTAGTATCTGAAACTAAAATGATCTAAAACAGATCTACATCTGTTCCTTTCCAAGTCTCGCCTACTTAAGCATTACTGTAGTTTTCTCCGCTTTTCAAACCAAAAACCTAAATGTTCTCAATTCTGCATGTCCCTCATCTCTTCACCTGGTCTAATAGAGGAGCCTCTGAACATCACATATATATAGTAAATTGTATTGACATCATTGTTCCATATTAGAAAAAAAGATAGACTAAAACCTACCAGGTTAATGTGTATTGTTATAATTTGAATATATCACATAGTTTCATTTTCTTATTTTTGTATTTTCTATACAATATAAGTGAGGTTATACATTTGTTTGATTAACTTTAGTCACACTTTTGTTAGATTTTTTTCAGCAGAATGTTAGCCTTATCAGCCTGTTAGAACTTTGTTATAAAAGTAAGATTATACATATGTTTAGTTGGCCTTGGTGCCATTTTTTTTTTTTGAGACTAGGTATTGCTATGTTGTTTAGGGCTGTCTCGAATCCGTGGACCCTCAAATGATCCCTAGCCTCAGCCACTCAGGCACCTGGGATTACAGGCACCCACCACCATGTCTGGCTGGTACCATCTTTATATTGGGTTTTATTAACAGTATGCTAGCCTCGTAAACCAGCTTCTCCTGTTCTTACTTACAGAATACTGTAAGTAACAGGGGTTTCTGGATGCCATGAGATTTTGCCCCAGCACACCCCTCCCTGCCCTCCCCCCAGCCTGTGAGTAGATCCTCCTTGGTCAGGAATATACTAGAGGGTATATATCTGCAACTTAGTTGCTTTCATGCCTGGTTATACTTTCCACCTAATCTTAAATCAGCTTTGATTGCACTTTCCTAATTCATTGGCATGGAGACTTATGCAAAGAATACTTTCCATTTTATTAAACACTGTATTTTTAAAATTAATTTTTTACATCACGATATTCCCCAAGGTTCTTCCGCCACCATGTCACCCATGAACCATCCTTTGAACACTGCATTTGTCATGTCACTTATTTGTAGAGTTTCCTGAGCTGTTGGTCACCCATCAACCCATCATTCGTTCAGAACTAGTTCTTCATTTTATCAGTTCTTTTTATCTTTGTTTGCTTCCTAATTTATTTCTGCTTTTAAGTTTTTCCTTTGTCTCTCTATATTCTGATTTGTTCATTTTCACTTTCTCAGTTATATATTGAATTCCTCTATTTTTAATGAAGCATGTTTATACCATCCATTTTTCTACCTAGCAGTTTGGCCTCGCCCCACAGGTTACGGTTTCATGGTCATTCCTTTCCAAACTGTCCTTTGTTTTCTTCAGCCATAGCATAAACGTGGAAGAGCATGTTCATTTCTAGGTAATGAGGGTTTTAGGGTGTCTACACTCCATTTTGGCTATCCACTGCAAACTCCTCATTTTTTGTGAGTCATAGTCAAAGCATTGATTTCTGTCCTCTGGGTTTGAGCTTTTCCTAAATGCCTTGAAAATGCTAGTCTGGCATAAAGGCCTGTGTGTCGCAGTTCTGAAGTCAGGCATCCCTGTGAGGACCGGAGAGACGAGTCACTTTTATTGTTGTTTAAATGCCCATATATGCTGGGCTTCGATTCCATCTTCATCATCTAAGCCCTGTTAATGAGAACCGGCCGCATGCTTTGTCTGGCCAGGAATCTGTCACCTCTGTGTCAGCATGGGATGACCTAACGGACTAGCTGAGTTTCCGTTTTGCTTGGGAAGTGTCTTGTGTTCCTTACACAGGGTCTCCCTGTTCCTAGACTCCTTGGCCTGTCACGATCCCTTTCTGTGGGTGTTGTAGCATCTCCAGGGGTTGGGGGGGGGGAACCTGCCACAGCTGTAGTTCTCCCTGTGACCCCGCTAGTAGTACCAGTCTAGTAGTATTTCAGAGAGGGACTTCCCAAGACTCCTGACTCTCAACCCAGGCTTGTAAAATCTCTGGAAATAAAAGTCCACTTCTTTCCTGACCTCTGTGTGACCAGGATAAAGGAACTGGCCGATAAACAGAAGCATTTCAGAAATTATTTCACACTCTTGACCATGGCAAGTGGCAGTCATTCAAGTGAGTCCAGTGGCAAAATTAGCAAATCACTGTTCTCTAAAGGGCGGTGAGGGGGGAGCGTCAAGTCACCGCCCTGTTATTTCCCACAAACTGCCTCCTTTTTTTTTTTTTCTCCCTGTTCTTTCAGGCCTCTGGATGGCATTAAACACACTGCCCCCCGCTGGCCCTAACATTTTTACAACCTCCCTTTAGAGTAAGAACATCCGTCAGCAGAGATCAGGAGGCAGCAAGGGCTGAGAGTCAAGTCTAATCTACAAATGAGAAAGGGTTTATGCACGGAGAGGCCACGTTCAGCTGATGCTGCTTATTTTGAAAGACAAAACCAGGTGTCAGCTTAGAGGGGGAAAAGTCACGAAACTGACTTTGAGTGTGGTTGAGACAGGCGGTTTCACGGCTGGCGGGAGGGCTGGGGTGCCCGGCTGGCAGCTGCAGCCTCACCCGCGATGGCAGCGCCGAGATCACACCTGAGCGAAGCCGCATGGACGGTGGAGGCAGGCAGAGCTGGGGGGTGACAGCAGGCGGGGGCTCCCGTTTACAGAGCCTGCTGCCAGGTGCTGGGCCTTGGACCCAGCAGCCCTCGGAGAAACATGTCCATCTTAACTGTTTATTTCCCAGTGTGATAGCAGTTGAGGACTTAAAAACGGCATCCCTTTGAAGAGAAGGGGTCCTGCCTCTATAAACACCAAACACGAGTGGGGCCATTTGGACCTGAATCCCACGAACACTTGACCAAAACCCTGACATCATTTTCATCGATGAGCCTCGTTGTGTGTGGGCTTCTCACCCTTCTCAGGGTGTGATAGCCTCTTCCTTGACTTTTCCTGTGGCTTCTTACAAAGCTAATTAAGAGATAAAGCCATTAGCTCCTTCTCAAAGCAGCCCTTGCTTCCAGAGACTAATGATTTAGTTGCCAAATCTTCGCTTCCCAAAGTCAAGTCACTTTTTGTTTACCAAACCCAAGTGGGCTAAGAATTTCTTTGGAGAAGCGGGGTGAGGATGGCTGAGCAGCTGTATCCAATTTCTGGGTAGCTAGTGAGCTGGGAAGATGAAAGCGAAGCTTAGAAGAGGAAGCTCAAGAGCCTCATGTATGGGCCTCTCGCTCTAAGGACCGCCTGGCAGTGCTGTGTGTGGCTATCATCTGCCATCGGTGCCCGCCCCCTGGGTTCATGGAGGCTGGGGAAGACACAGAACAGAGGACAGGGCCTGGTTAGCCTTGTGGATTTTCTCACGGAAGAGACTCAACCCTTGCCTAACTGAGCCACGTCTGCGTGCCCATTTCTCTGCTCTACCCTCCTGCATTCCCTCCTAATTGTGGTCCTTTCAGTTACTCTCATTCATACGCGGACGTGCTAACCTTTCTTTTCTCCTCTCCCACTGACACACATAACGTTCTTAAAAAATAAAAAACATTCCTCCCTCCCACAGGTGGCCCCCACCGGCCCAATATCTTTCTTCATCTTGTTTCTTTCCTGGCCACCTTGGATCCTGTTCTCCGGGCAATGATCTTTACCTTCCCTACCTTCCCCCACACCCCATCCTTCCTATCACCTGAGCTATGGCATCCCGGGGGTGGGGGGTGGGGGGTGGAGACACCCCCTCCCTCCTCCTGCACACAGCTCTTAGGCCACCTCACAGCCTCCTTCACAAGCAGAGCTTCCAGCTCTTGTGCTCAGCCATGTGTCGCTATTCCCAGCATCTACTTTGACCTTCCCTGCACAACAGAGCCTCCTTGAGCTCAGCCTCTCTTATTTGAACCCCTCGCTGGAGTAAGCACTAGTCTGGAGGTGACAGTCAGGGGCACAGGGACATGTGCACAGTCCCTGTCAGTCAGAACTCTATAGAGACAGGGGTGTCCTGCAGGAACATGTGGTCAGCCTAGCTCAGCTCCCCTTGGCATAGAGAGCAATTGGCTGGTCATGGAGACAAGTTTCAATGGAAACCATGTCCTTTCCTTTTTTAAAAAAATTATATAATTTTATTTTTTTAATTGAGTGCACAAATATATGTACACACACATATACACATATATATATTACATCATTACTACCCCGAGGTTCTCCCAACACCTTATCATCCATGAACCATCCATCTTGTGATGATGTGAACCATCCCTCCCCCGATTTTACCCTCATCCCCCTCTCTTTCTTTGTGTTTTGATTCTCTTAACAGTTTCAAATTTTCCTTATCCATTTGTTTGTTTGTTTTCCCTGTTTCCCTCATATAAGTGAGACCATCCAGTGGGAAACCATATCCCTTTTCTGATGTGAACAAATAATGTGCCAAAATGGGGCCAAACAAGTAAGTTAAAGGAAATGACAAGTGGCTCAATATTCCTGAGAGAAAAATGCTTAGGAAGATCCCTATCAATATGTATAATCCTCCCCCAAAATGTAATCAGTAATTTTCTATATTAGCCAATCTGTTGGTTTAATTTACAGTAGTAGTAAGTCAGAGGAAAAAATTATGATTATCTTAGTATCTAAATTTAATGCAATTCACGTTCTTGATTTCCTTCTCACCACCCTAAACCCCCCACTAAATCTTTCCAATAAGAGGAAAATGTATTTCTATAAATGATTTTTTAACTAATTGGTGTGGGGTGTGTGTGTGTGTATATATATATATATATATATATATATATATATGTAAACATGTAATTACATATCGCTAACACTGTGTGCCTGGCATTAAGTGTTTTATACTTATTAGCTCATTAAATTTTAAAACAGCTCTATTTGTTTAACAGTTGAAAAAACTGAGTCATAGGCAGGAAAATTTGCCCAAGGTGATGTGTGTGTCTGTATGTGTGTTGTATATCTGTGTGTACAACGTATCTAGCAGTCAGTATAGTGCTTAACAATAAAACACCAGAGGCATTTCCATTAATATCAGGAACAGCACAAGGTAGCCTTTGTTATTTGTTATTTAGTAAATAGTAAATAGGCAGTTTAGATAAAAGTATAGATAAGAGATAAAATTAGTATGGAAGAGCCAATAATTTTAATTTTCAAATATATCTGAAACACCCAAGAGCTTCCATGAAACACTCATTGAAGTATTCAACACTGAGAATACCTAGGTCACTAAGGCTTTATGTTCAAGAATAACTTTTCTTAGAGATCAACAGTTGTCAGAAAATAAGATGGGGAAAAATAACCTCATTCATAGCAGCAGAAACAAAAGCAAAATATTTTAAGAAAGATTTAATAAGAGACCTAAAATTTCCCATAAAGAAATCTAGGGAACTGTATTGAAAGACAAAATTCCAGTAAATTATTCTTGATGAGCTAATATAAGAAGTCAGCAGTGCTTGTTAAGCAAGCATGACTGTAGCACAGTCTCCATCAAACTTCCAACAGCTTTTTGATTAAAATTTGTCAAAACAACTCTAAAGTATCTGGAAGCGTGTACATGCAAAAATAGCCAGGATTAAAAACAAAATGAAAATGAGGAGGAGAAAAAAAATGAGAGAAGACATGCTGGGAGCCCAATATACAGATGGTCCCTAGCTTACAATGGCTTGGCTTAGAATTTTTCAGCACTATGATGGTGTGAAACGAATTCATATTCAACAGAAACCATACTTGGAATTTTGAATTCTGACCTTCACTTGGGCCAGTGGCACCATCCTTTCTCTTAATGCTGGGTAGTAGTAGTAAGACCCAGCTCCCAACCAGTCAGGCTGTCACCAGGGCAAACCAGGATCCCCTACAGACTACATGTGACTCTCAGTACAGTGCTCATGGTGTGACTTGAGCGATTTAAAATTTTATTATAAAATAAGCTTTGTGTTAGAAGACTTTGTCTGCCTGTGGGCTGCTGTTCCAAGCATATCTCAGGTAGCTAGCCCAGTCTATGATGTTCACTAGATCAGATACACTTACTGCATTCTCCCTTTGTACTAGTTTTCAACTTACTGTGGGTATGAAGGGATGTAATCTCATGGGAAGTCCCTTGACTGTATTCTAGTCAAAATATTATAATAGAATATTTTATAGCCTATATAAAAGCTATATTCTAATCTGTAGTTACTGTATGGATCACTTCCAGAAATATAAGACATCAGTAGAATACATTTGAAAATTGTAGCAGTAACCCATCTTAGTAAGACACCAGTACAAAACAGGGTGATATCACACCTTCCACTCAAAATCTTCCCTAGGTCTCCCTGCCTGTTCCTTAAGTGACCTAGGACCTTGTTACTCAAAGGAGGAACCTTGGACTCAACCTGACCAGCATCAGCAGTGACCTTGTTAGAATGCTGAACCTTGACCCCCATCCCAAACCTCTTGAGTCTGAATCAAGATCCTCATGCAACTCAAGTGCAGTGTGATGTGTAAAAAGGCAGTGTACACCTGCCTTTTAGAGCCTTCCAGGCTCTGTACACCTGATTTCTTTTGTCCTTACCTTTCTCACCTTCTTCTGACTCCACCCATTGCTCCCTCACCACTAATCACACCAGCCATCTAGCTGTTTCATGAGTGCAATTCATCTGAACTCTTACATGTAATCTTCCTTATTCCTGTTATATGTTTCCCTTCACTTTATTCAGGTATCTACACAAATACCATCTTTTCAGAGAAACCCTCCCTGATTCGGTTCCTTCAAAGCATTTACCATCAACTGACACCTATTTACTGTTTGTTCTCCCCCTTCCCACCCCGGACTGTGGGCTCCGTTTACAGAAGGATACTTGCTTTGTTCTTTCTGCCCCTGCCACCTAGGAGGTGCCTATTTGCTGAATGGAACAGATATCAGAAGTTGCAATGATGTCTCTAGGAGTTCTGAGAGTGAGGAATCACAGCCATTGTGTGTTCACATTGCATTTGTATCCTAGAAAGTGGTTGTGATGACCCAAACATTGCTCCTAGAGGAAATAGAGGGTTAGGTTCCTACAAGCCTCTGGTTAAAGCATCTTCATTGACCGGTCAGTGCATAACCTCAGTGCATGCGTGCTGCCATTTGCAAACACCTAACTTAATAAACACTATTGATCCATTAACACCGAACTCCCAGCCGTGCTGACTCATGCCTAAACAAAGCTTACCTAACACATGTATTTCTCCATAAGGCTCTTGCTCAGCCTTCCTGAAAGTGGGAACAATAGACAGTCCTTCAGCATTAGTGTGGGGGGGGGGGGGGGGG
>PVHY01033104.1:0-11389 GCA_004024945.1 Uropsilus gracilis
CTCCCTCACACCATGTACAAAAACTAACTCAAAATGGATAAAAGACTTAGACTTAAGACCCAAAACCATAAAATACATAGAGGAAAACCTGGGCAAAACCCTTCATGAGTTACAATTCAGAAATCCATTTTTGGCCACATCCATAGATGGCAAAAAAATGAAGGAAAACATAAACAGCTGGGACTACATCAAACTAAAAAGCTTCTGTAATGCAAAAGAGACAAAAGAAAAAAACAAAAAGAACCCCAACTGAGTGGGAAAAAATTTTCGCCCTCCATATAAGCAACAAGGGTCTGATAACAAAGATACACAAAGAACTCACACAACTTAACAAAAACAGAGCAAAGAACCCAGTTAAAAAATGGGGAGAGGATCTAAAAAGAAACTTTTCCAAAGAGGAAGTCCAAATGGCCATTAGGCACATGAAAGAATGTTCAACATCATTAGCAGTAAGGGAAATGCAAATCAAAACCACAATGAGATACCATCTTACACCAAAAAGAATGGCCCACATCCAAAAAACAGACAATGACAAGTGCTGGCGTGGATGTGGAGAGAAAGGAACACTTTTACACTGCTGGTGGGATTGTAAACTGGTCCAATCACTATGGAAAGCAGTGTGGAGGACCCTCAAACTCATGAAAATGGAACTACCATTTGACCCAGCAATCGCTCTTCTGGGAATCTCCCCAAAGGAGATCTCAATGTGGGTACAAAGGGGCACCTGTGCTCGGATGTTTATTGCAGTACTATTTATAATTGCAAGAACTTGGAAACAACCCAAATGCCCCCAAAAAGAGGACTGGATGAAAAAGATGTGGTATATATACACAATGGAATATTACACATCAATAAAAAGTGACAAATTCGATGGATTTCTGGTAACATGGATGTACTTAGAAGAAATCATACTGGCAGAAACAAGTCAGAAGGAAAAAAACAGATACCAAATGGTTTCACTAATATATGGACAACCAAATGAAAGTACACAACTGCGGGAGGGGACCAGCTGGAGTGGTCAGGGAGGGGAGGTGGTGGAGGACCCCCAGGGACCTCAATGAAGTGATTGATGTGAAATATATATATATATATAAATTAAAAAAAATAAAATTTCAAAAAAAGTGAAGTTAGCAGATATTAATAAGTCATTTAAATAAACTTTTCAAAATCACACACAAAAAATTGTAGTGGCACCAAAATACCCTGGTGGGTGGAGACTGAAAGAACTGAAAGAAAAAATAAGAAGCGGGCAATGGGGAGATAAAAAGAAGTGAGGAGAAAAACGTAAGAAAAGAAGAGAGAATGGCGGACTGAGGGAACAGGCCGATGTGGCCTGTCAGGGGAAACCCCCTGGAAGAGAGATTTGGTGGTAGCAAGGAACCATGGATGCCAGCAGAAGTGTTGCCAATGTGGAGAGTGTGGCACCACAGCAAGGTGGCATCATGAGCTGGTACCTGGAGATGACCAGGATTTTTCAAAGCTGATTTGTACATCAGCAATTGTGGAAGAAGTTTGAAAAGCCGCAGGGTACCTGCAGGTTTGGAGGGGCGCCATCTTGGACATATGTTTGGACTTTCGGACTAAACAGTATTGGGGTGAAATAACTGGCCACTTGTGGCATTAAGGGCTTTTTGTTTTCCCTATTAATAATTCCCTTGTTAATAAAATTCCCTGTTAAACTGTATTTGTCTGGCAACTGCTCCACACAAGTGGATGGACCTACGGGAACATGATTGGCAGAAGCCGCATTTTAAGAGATGTTTTCCCCCCTGTGGCTTGTGGGTTGGCGGCTTCTGTTCCTTTTGCACCCAAATTCACTTATAGTTAAGTTATTGCAAATTCATGTTGAAAGCATTTTATCAAACCTTATTCCACAGGAATCCTATGTACCAAGTTGTTAAGAAATTTGATTCTGGAATCTGAGGAACACAGTCCTAAATTAAAAGCTCAGGTTTTATATATAACTGCTGTGTGATTTTAAGGAGGTTTCCTAATTTCTCTGAACCCCATTCTCCTTTTGAAGAGGGATTATAGAGTTATATTAAATCATGTGTGAAAAGGACTGTTACATACTGTTAATTAAAATATAATCCCATTGCTTGAATATATATTAAACTCAGTTTTCTTAAATTTAAAAACAGGTATGGAAAAAGCTCTCTTATTTCAATACTATTGAGAAAATTATGATGATTGTGTAAATTGCTTTGCAATTTGAAAATAATTTCACATATGTTAGGCTAATGTACCTGTAGATATTACTTCAGGGGCAGGAAGACTTTAGGACACATTTTAAATCGCACTACGTAGGTGGTCATGTATTTTACCTACACTTAAGGCTGCTTTTCATTTCCTGAATCATTAAGGTGAGGAGGATTAAACACACTATTTAAAAAACCCCACGGTGTAAAATACTTTAAACTTTTCGATTGGTGCTACATAAATCTCTCCCATTGTTGTATTTAATGCAGTGGCTGTTTAAGAATAAAGAGTGCATTTTTCGTATTTGACTCTGTATTTAATTGGGCTTGGAAACTTGTGTTTCACAGCAGGAATCACTGAAAGCCCTGTGATGATTAGAAAGGCAAGCCTGGAAATAAAGGTTTCCTGGTAGTGAAGATTTGATTGATTGATTCTCTGAACGATTTAAAGAAAAAAAGAAATTTTTCCCACTCAAGTCGCAGCTGCCCCTCCCACACCCCTTTTCAACTGGTCAAATAAATATGTTGCTGGAGAAAATGTAACATTTTTATAGATTGACTGTAATACAATGTGCAGAAAATTTGCTGATAAACACAAAATTAAAATAATTTCTAATATGGTAAATATTATTAGACATAACACACTCAAAAACTTTCTGGAGTTCTGAAGAATCTGTAAGCGTGTAAAAAGGGTCTGGATCAAATAGCTTTAGAATTTATGTCCTATTTAACTACACTTAGTTTTGAGTGTGCATCAGTAATGTAAATTGATGAAACTGCTCTTATATCTTAAGGAAGTCTCAACACTGTTCAATTGTTCTTTTTCTTGTCCTCTTTTTTATAAATCCTTACAACAGAAAAGACTGGTACAAGCCAGCAAGTACTTACTGAATATGTCATGTACTAGCAATACTACATAAGTTACTATAAATAATTGCATAATTGTGGAATACTTGCATTATTTTCCTTATAACTAAATTGAAAACAAATATGGATGAAAAGTAGGAATTCTAATCATAGGTTTCTAAGAAGGAACATAACTCCTCTACTTTGACTAATAAGCAAGATCCGAATAGAAAAAAAAATGTGAAATTTCAAGTTAAATCTATTTCTATAAATCATTACAGATAAATTTCAGGGAATTTTTATTTTCATTCTTGTGTCTTTCAGATGCCTGATATCTTTTTACAAGCAGCATCACTTCACTAAACAATAGCAGTACTTTAAAACAAACAAAAAAATTGAGAGATCTGAACTAGTAATCAGACTACTCAGGTTTAAAATAAACTGAGTCAATTCCCTCAAGTCTTTGAAAGTAAAAAAAGTCTTCCAAAAAAGTATTTTTCCAACGGAATTAAAAAATTGTCACAAGCATTGTTTTCACCTTTGTCCCTTAGCTAGCGGCAAAGCCTGGCTTTAAAATCAGATTTTTCTCTTTGCTTTTACTCATTTTGACATACCTCTGGATATTGAGGGGTGGTAGAGAGGAGGCTCAGGGTCTGTTTACCTATTCTGTAAGTGCTCAGATTATTTTGAACTCAAGGCCATGTGCTAACCAGCAAGCATGCCTTAGGGAGCCTCTGGTAATTCTACCCATGGACTTTCAGTTATTGGCTAACTTAAGCCCAGAGCGACATTCAACCATTAGCTTCTCCAAGTATTCCAGAAAAGAAACCAATGTCTTTTCTCTTCAGTGCTGACAAGGGTTTTCAACGCACTGTAAATTTTTATTTATAATGACCCTTTGAGTTATATTAGTAGTAAATGAAAGGAGTATTTCCTGTTTTTACTAAATTTATCAGACTATTTTTAAAGAAGAAAAATCACCTCGTTATTATATTTGAGTCTTCTGCTCTGTTGTGAAGGGTCCCAAAAGTATTTCCCAAGGATCTGTGTTGCTCTCCAGTTGAAAGAATATCATTCTATGTATTTACCATGCATCATAGTGCACAATTGCTACTTTCTAAAATTAAAATTATGACAGAATTATTCATTTCCATTCTAATCATCTTTTCAGTCTCTAGGGTGATCTATATCCCCAATACAAAACATTCAAAAAAGAGAAAAAATGGCATTTTATAAACAAATTCTTCAGCTGCACACTGTGCTTCCAAGTAATTTTCACTGGACTTGAGGAAACAGTTATAAAAAGAAGTTAAATTATGCAAATATAAAAAATCATGAAAGAGGAGTGCATACCAGCTAGATTTGATGAAAGCTCAACCTGCTTTTTAATATTTACTACTTGTCACCAAATTAAATTTCAGATTATATTTAGTAAGAGGATTACAACATTTAAACAAATAATAACTTTATGCAGCAAAACCTAATTATATTTGTTTAGTCTTGTGCTTTGGATCACTCACAGTAAGAGATTTGGAACAGCCAGTATAAAGTTCTCAGTATTCATTATATCACATACCTTATTATTTGCTAACATAAGCTACATTTTAGATTCCACTACCTTCTAAATCCAAATTAAGATGTGATACATCTGCAAAGTCATTTTCATATGGCTTAGGAGAATTCAGTTTATGCTACTCAACTTTCTGTTATTAAAAAATATTACAGTACAATGTTAACTCAAGAATTTTGGAAATTAAATGGGGTTCTTGGATTCTAATTCAAGTATGTGTGTGTTTGTGTGTGCACATGTGTGTGTGTATGTGTGTAGATTTCCACACATGAACAAGTAATCCTGGGACACCAGCAGAGAGTCTGAAATTTTCAAGTCAATTTAGATCAATTCTGATGCTGTCTTCCCAGATATAACATCATATTCCACAAGGAAAGGACTCTTTCTCTCCACTTCAGATGCTAGATGCACCCCCAGGCTGCATATGACCAACCAGCTACAGGCTGAAAGCTTCCAGGAACTTTTTGGCCTTTAGATGTCAGTCACATGCAAAGGCTGTTGTTACCTGTAGCTGTGACTGAGCGGCTCCAGATGTCCCCAGACCCTGTTCTTGGGCTCAATTTGCAAGAGTAGCTCAGAGAACTCAGAGAAACATTTTATTTTACAGAAGACCACCTAGATGTAATCTTGGGGCCTGGCACGGCCACATGTGGATGCTTCCTGGTTCCCCAACCTGGAAGACCTTTGAATCCCAATCCTTTTGGTGTTTATAGAGACCTGATTGATTACATAGGCATTATTGATTCGGTCACTGGCCCTGAACACTAGATCCAACCTCCAGTCTCTCTCTTCTCCCCTGAGGAGGATGAGAGTGGAACTGAAAGTTCCTGCTCCTCCAATCACATGGTTGGCTCCTGTGGCAACCCACCCCATTCTTAGGTGTGTCCCAAAAGTTGACTCATTAACCTAACGAAAGATGCCATTTCTTTCTTCCTTGTTTAGAAAATTCCAAGGATTTTAGAAGCATTGTGCCAATAAATGGGAAGACCAAATGTATATTTCTTATTATAAATCACAGTACCACAAAGAATGTAATGTGGTTTAAGTATAAGTTCATTTCATGGCAATTAAATGGCGACAAACTAGAACATACCACCATAACAGGAAATTGCAATAAAAAAATAGATGCTAGAGAATCTTTAAAACTTAGAGGCACAAAGAGATCTTATTAAGTAGATGCGCCATTATATAGCATTCCTTATATATAGCTTAACATGTACATTAATATAAGCATAAACATACTACATACATCTGTCAAATATGTAAAGGGTATAGTTCTTATGTCTAAAAGTTAAAGATACTGAAAGAGGATTCTGCCAAGGTTATTATTGAACTAAACAACAAACAGCCTACGAGTTTTTCTTTGAAGAATGTGAGATAATGTAAGGCATACTATTATTAATACTATAACCCAAGTCTTCAGAGTTGCAAACTGTACTGATGAAGATATTCCATGCTTGCAAGTTAGGTAACAAAACTTCATTGCCATTTTTACCACAATTTTACTTTCAACAAAAGTCTCTGACGTTGGCTCCCTCATATATCCATTGAGAATTACTTTAAAATGGGGCCACCAACCTCTAAAATCATTTATGCTAGTTGATGTGTAAGACTAGGAAATAAATCGCTGAGAGGGAAGGTGATATTCAGTGTAAAGTCTGCCTTGCTCTAACCATTCTGTTCTAAATATACACCTATCTGTCACTGTTTGGTATGTATGAGATCATATGGGACCTAAAAGATAGTGAGAGAAGATAAGAAACAGAAAAACAGGCCTTACTTGAAGAGAAAATATCAAATGCTTAATTCTTGTGAAAATTTTAGAGATGACCAAAAAAATAAATAATTGGTTACAGTTCCAGCTCTACAAATGTATTTCCATTTTATGTTATGTGTTTTTCTTTTCTCTCTAGAAAATTAGAACAACTCTGAAAAGGCCACAGAATGAAAAAAGGGAGAACTGACACTTGCTAGAAGGTAGAAATTACTGACAAATAGTATCTAGAGAAATTAATTTGTAACTTAGTTCTTTCCAGTTTCTTACCTATTGATATTTTGTTTATGATGCAATTCTACGTAGTACTACAGAACTAAGTTTTATTAATTGTGCATTCTGGATATAACTTTTAATAAAATTCAGTATTGCAAAGCCACTTTCAATGCTACTTACCTATGCTTACCTCTGTTAGAAATAGAAAATAACACAGGAAACTAAATGAGTAAAATCATGGCAAATAGCAACTATAATTAATATTCTAGTGAGTTAGGGATAAAATTGGAAATGTTTTAACTTAGTTAGGCAACTATAGCAATTTTCATTGACCATATCTAAATGTAATGATTAAGAGAATGACTTAAAAATTGCCTATGTGATCTTGACCTTGGAGAGGTTATTTACCTTCTCTGAACTTCAATATCTTTTTTCTGTAAACTAAAGATAATAAATACTGAAAACCTCAAAGGTTTGTGAAAATTAGGGACGGTAGTGTGTGCCTGTAAGCGTCAGCCTATGGAGCGCAGCTGGGCCTGGGGATTGCAGTTCGAGTCCCGCCCGGGGCAACTTAGCGAGCCCTAGTTCCAAAAAAATAGCTGGGCGTGGTGGTGTGTGCCTGTAATCCCAGCTACCTGGGAAGCTGAGGCTGGGGATTTCTTGAGTCTGTGGTACCCTGGGCAACGTTAGCCTGGCGTTCCACGGGCAAAAATAGCGAGACTAAGTCTCAAAAAAAAAAAAGTTTGTGAAAATTAAAGGATACACTTGGTAACAGAAATTATTTAATATACTTGCTACAACATTTAGGCAAAACATTCTCAGATCATAATAAAGTCTTTGGAATATTATTAGCCTTAAAAATAAAGTCTTATTTTTTTTCTATTATGGTTGTATGCTACTTACTTTTGTAATTACTGCACTATATTTCCAAAGATAGGCACCCCTAGTTATCTGTACTACTTCTATCCAAATTCAGGTAAAAAAACCAAAAAACAAACAAACAAACAAAAACATTTGGATATCTATGCATATCTGAAATGGAATATTTTATTACTTTGGGTAATATGCATCACCTAGTTGGCATGGGAAGGATTTATGTTGTCAGGAGGGTATTTCTTGGTCATTCGTGTTTTCCACAGTTGTCAGAGTTGAAGAGCTGAGGCATCTTGAGAGATCTATTTACTCGCCTAATTTTTTATTCACCCCAAGCAATTTTCCTAGCACTGGGACAAGTTTGACAAGGTCTCTCTTCTCATGAAGCTGATATTATATGAATGTGGATATGATTATATCTAGGAAGCAGAAATACTGTGTTTTTCCTCCCATAAACTAAGTTGTGCTGAAAGGGAACTAGGTTGGTGCAAACATGGGGCTTCTCTTACCTGTGGCTTCAAACTTTGACTAAATGTTCATGTCAAGAGATAGGGCATTATTGTAGTCAGGAAAACCGTGTGTTCCCCGGTCATTGTGTAACTGAATAAATATGCCTTCCAACTATAATATGTATAGATTTTTTAAAGATATGTTGTGATGTGATTTTCATATGATATGATTAAGACAATACAAATTCATTTAGAAGTGCTAAAGAATGAATCTTGGCATATTAGCCACAAAATTTTATAAATTAAAAGTCTTCATAAATGAAATTTGAAAGCCACTGTTATCAACATTTTTGGATATTATGAGAATACTATAGAACATTTGGACACAAGCAGTGACACACATACCTATCTATATGTCTCCAATCCCAAAGATAGAGAATGTGGATGTTAAAATATTCAGAAAAAATTATCTGCCAAAAAAGGATGCTTGGACATGGTACAATGTGGAGTTAAAGAATCTATTTGCTTGCAAAATGACATTTTTTTCTTTTTTGAATGTTTCTCATTGGGGCTATAGATCACTTTATAGACTGAGAAGTAATGATCATTCAGATAAAATGATAGATTGGGAAAGAACCTAAATTGATCTATTTGAAAGGATTTCTCTACGCTTAATTTCTAGTTATTTTATTATAATTAAGCTTTTTATATTCTTCTAAGCTTGTTTCTCCCCCCACACGGTTGGGCAACCATTCCTTATCTCTAATCAACACAATTGATTTCTCAACATTCTCATCATTTAGTATATTTTGTAAAGTGCAGTGAAAAGTGCAGTATATTAATTTGAGTGATGCCATGAACTGATTAGAAAAAAATGGACTTGGAGTATGTTCTAATACTAGCTATGCCACTAATTCATTTGTGTAAACTGGGATGAGATGTTTGATCTCTCTAAACTTTAATTTCATCTCTGCAAAATGAGGGAATTTAGTATAGCAATCTTTCTGGCTTTATGCTTTTAGAAGTAAAACCCAGAATTAATAGGGCCTGTTAATAGATGGATTTAGGGGTACTGCTCTTCAGCCCATGTTTGTTATAACCTTATTTAATGTAGCATACTGATGCAGACTTTGGTTCTGTTTCCAAAATAATAGTATTAGGGTCTGAATATCTGTGTCTCTCCCGTATTTGTATGTTGAAACCAAATCCCCAAAATGACAGGTGTTATTAGGAGGTGGGGGCCTTTGGGAGGTGATTAGGCTATGAGGTAGAGTCCTCATGACTAGTGATATTAAAAAAAGAGGACCTTCCCTCCCCGGTGAGTTACTTCTTTCTTTCCATGATGTGCAGGCACAACGAGAGGTTGGCAGCTTGTTAGCAGGCACAACGAGAGGTTGGCAGCTTGTTAGCCATACCCTTACCATGTTGGCAACATTAATCTTGGACTTCCACATTCCAGCACTATGAGAGATGACTTCTTGCTGGTAAACCACACAGACTGAGGTATCTTGTTATAGGACCTGGAATAGTTTTGGAAAAGTTGGTACTGAGAATGGAGTGCTGTTATAATAAATAGTTTAACATCCAAAAATGGTGTTGGAAGTGGATAACGGGTAGAGGCTGGAAGAGCTTCAAGGTGCATGCTGGAAAACCCTATATTGCTATGAAGGGGCTGACAAAAGCAATTCTGGTAAGAGGTCAGTAGGGGAATAGGGGAGTTATAGAAAATGTCTCATCCTCTTAGAGTATATGTTATGAAAAGATTGTTGATAGAAAAATGGAAACTAGCTGGGAATGGTGGCATGCACCTTTAATCCCAGCCTAGAAAGGGAGGCCAAGGCTAGGAATCGCTTGAGTTCACAGCTTCAAGACCCACCCCGGGCAACATAGTGAGACCTAGTCTCAAAAAAATTGCTGGGCGTAATGGCGTGCACCTATAATCCCAGCTACCTGGGAGGCTGAGGCTGAGGGTTGCCTGAGTCTGTGGGACCCCAGATTTGATATGGGATCTGGACTACTCAGATCTTATCCCTGGTTCTGGACTACCCCTGGCAACATAACGAGACCTAGTCTGAAAGAAAGAAAGAAAGAAAGAAAGAAAGAAAGAAAGAAAGAAAGAAAGAAAGAAAGAAAGAAAGAAAGAAAGAAAGAAAGAAAGAAAGAAAGAAAGAAAGAAAGAAAGAAAGAAAGAAAGAAAGAAAGAAAGAAAGAAAGAAAGAAAGAAAGAAAGAAAGAAAGAAAGAGAGAGAAAGAGAGAGAGAGAGAGAAAGAAAGAAAGAAAGAAAGAGAAAGAGAGAGAGAGAGAGAAAGAAAGAAAGAAAGAAAGAAAGAAAGAAAGAAAGAAAGAAAGAAAGAAAGAAAGAAAGAAAGAAAGAAAGAAAGAAAGAAAGATGGAAACTAAATAAGGCCTTTCTGAAGAGGTTTCATGTAGGAAAATAGAACAAGTTACTGGAAATTGGAGGAATGGTGATCCTTTTTAAAGTTGTAAAGAATTTGCTTGAATTAAATTTGTGCCCTAATGTTCTGTGGAAGGTGGAACTTGTGAGCAAAATAAAATGATATTTGGCTATGAAATATCTAAGCAAAATGCAGCTTGGCTTCTCTTGCATGCTTATAGCAAAATGGAAGAAGAGAGCAATGGTGTAAAGAAGGAATTGTTCCTAGAAACGGGAACCGATCTTAAAATTCTGGAAAATTCTCAACCCATACCATACCACAAAAAATGAGAAAACATGTTTGGAAGAGAACACTATGGTGTGGTCAAGAAATCATTTGATATGACATTAGTTTGTAGATATGAATCACAGACTTAACCAGTCACTCCAACATGATAACAGCAACTTTGAACTAAATGAGGAAACATGAAGAATAAAAACTAAGGTTTTAAAACCTGGATTTTACTAAATGCAAGAGCAGAGCTATTAACTTCCAACATGTACTATTCTTCAAGATAAGGGGACAAGTATTCCAAAGGTGATCTGATCATCAGCTTTGTCTCCTGACTTTCAAAAGGTAGAAGGCAGAAAAGGACACTTTAGGGTTTTAATAATGATCCTTGCCCAAAGGGGGTCAGAACCTATCAGAGTTTTGGGAGTCTGTCTACATCCACCTAGATTTGGAAGGATGGCTCCTTCTGGAGCTGAGGACGCCCAGGCACAGACATCTACAAGGACAAGGCTCTCATGGAGAACCCCAGCTAGGGCAATACACAGCAAAGCTGTGTGGGTGGGTGCCTGTTCCTTGACAAACTGCTTGTCTTTTTTTTTTTTAATTATTTATACATAGATTTTACATCTCTGTGATCTCTGGGGTTCACGCACACTCCCTGACTGTTCCCACCCTGTCCCACCCCCCCAAGTTGTATACCTCAATTTGGTTGCTGGCTTGTTTATGCTTGCCTATTTCTTTGGCTTATTTCTTACTTGAGAAATACAAGGTCTTTCCCTCCCTCCCTCCCTCCCTC
>PVHY01033105.1:0-11366 GCA_004024945.1 Uropsilus gracilis
AAAAAAAAAATACACCAGCCTAAGGAAAGTCTCAACAATCCTCTGTCTACTGTTAATAGAGAGAGAACAGAGGAAGCATTATAAGTCATTCTTTATGATACATCATACATGTGGAGATTGTGCTGAATGCTACAGTACAATGACCATTTTCTTTAACAAACGAATTGATACCAGGAAGTTAGAAAGAACTCTATAGTATAACAGAGACTCAAGAGACATACAGATCAAATATAACATAATGATCTTAATTTTATTATAATTTAAGCAAAACTTATATAAGAAGATTTAATTCATTTGAGAAATTTTGAAAATATAATAATAGATAATTCAGAATGTTATTTAATTTTAATTGTGATCATATTGTTTATTTCTGTGTTTATTGTTACATATCTTTTTAATTATCTCTAGAAATTCATATTAAAGTATTTGTGAGTTATATTGAAGTCTTAGATATGTAGTCAAATATTCAGAAAGGAAGAAAAACAATTGAGAGGTCAGGAGTATCAATGACAAAAACAAACAACTTAATGTTGAGTTTGATGTTCTTTACTCAAGGTGCAATAGTTCATAGACTGGAAAGAGCATAGTGCATCACCAACCAAGGATTATTTTTCCCAGGGATTGTGTATAAAAACAATATACTAAAATATTAGAGGTAGTGTGCAACAGGAAGATTGACTCTTAACTTGTGCATTTCCTTACAAAAAATTCTGGGGTAAGAAAGCTAGAGGTAAGAAAGCTAGAGGTAGAGGATTGTGTTTGGCTTATTTTAGGTATCCTTGGCAGATATTTTCAATAAATTCAGGATGACTTCGATGTAGATTATTGACATAAGAGGGACCACTAAGTTGTTTTTCTCCTTGTGATATTATTTAACTTAGGTCTTACAGGTAAAGCAAAAATATTCATATGATGTTAATTATTGAAGCTGAATTGTGAGGATGTGAAATATTGTATATATATATATATATATATATATATATAGTAGTATATATACAGCTCCTGAATTTTTTATATTCAGATAATTTCAAAGTAACAATGTTTTAAAAGTCACTTTCATTTGATTTAAAGTTGAATTCTATTGATTTCAGCACCATTGCCACATATTAAAATTTAGATCCCTCTTCTCTCCCATCAAACCCAAGTACAACCGAGTATTTGTTTCTAGTAACTCAAAATAGTATTAGGGAAGTTTATGAATAAAATGTAAAAACCCTAATTACTTCTGAGGAGATCCCAGTTTCTTTCTTTTTATTCATTTTATTTAATTAATTAATTAATTAGTATATAAATTTCACAACATTGTAATCCCAGGGGTTTACTCCCCCACCCTTCCCATATCCCAGTTTCTTTAACTTTTATCTTCTGGGTAATTTAGAGAACTGATGAAGACATAAAAACAATCATTTTATTTTATATTGGCTTTATTAGAAACAAAAATTTATTGTAGGTGGCAAGACCATAATTTCCCTTTTCAATCCATATGAAGGGAAGAAAAAAGAACAGAAAAACAACCAAAAACATTTAATGACATACAGCTAATACCACCTTGTTAAAAGTTAGATCATATATATTGGGCTAAATATTCCAATTGCATTCCAATTACTGTTTACTCTAGCAAGAATCTCATATTCTTGTTATCATTTTTATAGATGATATTCTTTATCTTGTGTCTATTTAAGGGGTAAAACTTGTACATTAAAAAAATCAATTTATGGGTCAATTATTACTATAATTCACAAGCAGTCCAAGAATTTTTTCTGATAGCACTATGAATTTATACCATAGCATACACACTCCTTTAGCATTCTAACAGAAATCTTTCTCTACCCAAATGAACTCCCTTAATGGAATCTAAGTACAGTGAAAATAATTATTGTGTGTGAAAAAATTATTGCTAAAGTGAATTATTTTTATCTATGTGTAATAAAATTAATGATGGTATTATTATAGATGTTCCTTCTACATTAGTGGTACAAATGTAAATCTTTATGATTTTGAGGTTTTTCTTACCTTTTAATTCAGATAACATGATGTTTTCCTGCAGATACATTGCAGACATACAAATGTGTTAAGATTTGGTAGCTGACAAAGAATGTTAAATCATTTCCTAGTTTTTCATTCTATTCCACTTCATGCTTGTTGCATACCACACACCAGCTAAAAAATCAGGAACTACAAGAAATAATTATCTAAATACCAAAAAAACCAGCCTATTGCTATATATTTAATCCTGATTGTTTATTCTAACCTAGGCTAAAAGACAAGGCTGAAACCAAAGTCAGATGGCACCTCCTTAAGAGGGGCATGGTGAGGAGAAATGGCATTAGGTGAGACATTTCTTGAGGACAAGAAAAAAGTGTGGGTGGAGACTGTGATAAAAAATATAAAAATCCTCAGCGGAAGAAGCGGGGGCATTTTCTGGGGTTTGTCCCCAAAGGATGGCCATCCTGGAGGTCAGCCACTATGGGATTTGGCCACCCTGGGAGAGAGGAGACAGTCTCTAGAAACTCAGGTATGGGTCTTTTGCTTGGAATTGGGATCTGTGGACCTCTCAGAGATGAGAGAGTTAAAGTTGCTGGAAACTGGAAAAGGAGTGGTGAAGTTGCTGGAAACAGAATCTATCTCCCAGAGAAAGAAGTAAAATATCTTGAGATTCCAACCTGGCCTTTTGTTCAAAATATACAAGATGTCATCTTGGCCTGACAACTTTTATCTAGAATACTTGTTTCAGATATGGCGTGGCAGGAAGATGCCTCCTTGGAAGCATGGACTTTTGTTTCAGACGGTAAGAATGGGGTAAGGTAACTGGTTACTTGTAGCCTGAGTGGTTCTGTTGTTCCTTGTTTATTAAATAAATCTCATTATTGTTGTTCCCAGAGTCTGAGTGGTTTTGTAATTGTATGTGTGAGTGGGAGAGCCCAAACAGTGATCAGTTTCCCCATTGACTTCTTTCCTTGGTAAGTTTCAGTGCCCCTTTTCCACCCAGTATCATTACCTTGTTACTAAGTCAGTTTATTTTTATACAAGCACATATTCACAAATTTGTTCTTGAGAGAGCTAAACTTTTCTAATTGATAAGTTTTAGTTTATATTTTGTTCCTCTGGGAATATATAGAATTAGAATTAAGTTTTTATTTTTCAGTATAACTACATTTTCCTGTTGGAAAACTGTGTGAGAAGTTTGTACAAAAATATATATTATATTTGCTAAATAAGACAATTTTTAACTTACCTGAGACTGAATAAATTATATGTTTCATTTATGGGTAATATCACATTAATGTTCTACCTTCAGACTTTTTTCTTTTTTATGTGATTTCTATTTCTAACAGCATGTATAATAAGTCTGCTAGCTCAGAGGCCTCTTTATATTTCTTCCAAGTACTGGTTTTGTTGGTAATACACTATCACATCAATGATTTGTTTTTTAATAAATCAAAATAAGAAAACACTAAAAACCCTCACACATGAAAACATACTGTGCAATTAAATTCACATTCAGATTTTCAAAAGAGATTACTGATAGTTTTTGCTTTTATTCAAATTCATGTATATGTAAGCACATATACCTACATATTCACACATAGATCTCAAACATATTCATTAAAACTAACAATGATTGATGAGAAATATGGTTCTAGCATTTGAAGTTTTAAAAAAAAACAACTCTTATTTTTGAAACAAAAATTTTATTTTATTTTTTGAAACAAAAAGGTAACTGGTTACTTGTAAAATACAAGTTTAAAATACTTGTATGACATAAAATGAGATATAGCAAAAGTATTTGATATATACAGTACTATTTAACTATATGAGAAATTATAGTAATTGATAAATTTTAATATTTATAAATTTATTTTTCTAATATATAAAAATGTAAAAAGAATAATATGGTACAACTTTTTTTTCAGAAAAACATCACATTTTTCTTGACATCACAGTTATTTATTGAATTTTTGATAATGCATATATATTTAATTATAATTAGAGTTCATCCTAGCTTTTTTTTTTGTTCTTTAGATCACAACCTCTGTGTTTTTTTTGGAATACCTCTCCCTCTCTCCTCCCTCTGGTGTCCCTTCCATTCTCTCAAACCCCATTCTTTGTTGTTTATTAGTTGTGCTAAGTCCATTAGTCTCTTTCCTATGGCAGTATCCTTTCACTGGGTGAGGGACTATGTTGTGGGAACCAGGGGAGACTTGCTGGTAGGTTTTCAGTCTTAAGTTTGCGTTGGGAGGCCAGTCTGTATTCATTTGTGATCTGTCCATGTTTTCTTGCAACAGGCCATCTTCTCCAATCCCATCTCCATTGCTTTGTTGTTTTCCTTATGACTCTGGTGTCAGATTTAGGGGGTCTTGCCCCCAGCTAGTGTTGTTCAAGAAGTGTCTCTGTGAATACAGGCATCTGTGAATGTTCTTTGAAGATCATCTCTGCCTCAGTTTGCAGTTTTGATGTGGGGCCCATCTTTGTCATCCTCTCCTCTTTGTCATCCTCTCCCCTCTCCTGTAGTGTGGGAGGATGTATTGCTCTCCATTGAAGGCATCTCCAAAATGAAGTGTTGGGTCTTCTTGATCCAGTGAGTGCATAAGTGCTTAAGGTGACATTGTGTCTCCATAGCTATCTCTCGTCTCGCATGCACTGGTTCTTTCAGTTGTCCATCAGCTATGTCCAGCTCAAGCTTGTGGGCTGGATTTTTGCATGGCCCCTCGCCCGTTCTATGTTGGGGTTTGTGTTGCACATGTTCTCGATCCTCCGAAGTTTAGCTGGAGTGAGAGTGAAATGGAAGGGACTAAACCCCTCCCCCACTTGCTTGAACCTTTCTGCACAGGGGCGGGCCCAGATGGCCAAGCCTGCACCCTCCCATGTTCCCCTTGGGCTAGGAGCAGAGGGCAACATGGCTCCGCCGATCTGAGCTGTAGATGGCTGCCCTGTGAAGCAGCCATCTGCTGGTGTGTGGGGCCACCTCCCCACCCCATCTCCCCTCTGGGGCTCAACTGGCTTAGGGGGCTTACCCTGGAACCTTGACCCCCTTTGCTCCCTGCCGGCAAGAGAGCCCTGATGGCCAGGGACCAAGTGCGTAGACAGTCCTAGGATGGCTCTCATCCTAGCTTTTAAAGAATGTATGTACGCAATAACCTATTATCCATGTGGCCAGTGACAACATCCTATCATATGTAGGCAATCTTCTCTTTAGAAATGTGCCCAGTGTATATAATAAAACTTTTTTTTAAAAAAAGAATTCAACGACTCATGAAAAGAATAATGAATTCAATGATCTACACTGAGAGAGAAAAATTCAGTAGTAATACATTAATAGATATTTTAAGAAAAATTAAACATCCAATGAATTTCCAGATTTCACATTTTGTTTGTTTGCTGATTTGATTTGCTGGGTTCTTAAAAACCCAAAACAAACAGAAAAAAGTGTTTATCATCAGGTGGGACAGTCATGCTACTTTTATAAAATATCATCAAGGGAGATTAGGTGATGCTACATTTATAAAATAACTTAAAATTCAGTTACAGCAACAAAGGTTGATTACTTGTTCTAAATATTTTTAATGTGTCCGTTTAGTTGTGGTAGGATTTGGATTTGCTCCATCATGTACAATCGTGATGGGGGATACTTGAAAATCAACCATTATCCACCATTATAGTCCAATATGTTCCGTTCCTTTGTTCCTACCTCTCCCCAAACCCTTTGGAAACATCAGTGCTAAAATCAGTTTTCTAGGATAAACTTTTAAGTTTGTTTTTCTCTGGTCTTACATTTGTTTCTCTATAATCCATATATTAGTGACAGCATCAGTATTTATCTTTGTCTTTCTGAGTTATCCTACAGGCTTATAATGTGCTTCCACTCCACACAATCTCCACTACCCTCTCAGGCTGATACTTTAATCTCTAGCTAGAAAATTGACAGTTGTATTGGCATAAAGTCTTCATTTTTATTGCTGCAGGAATAATTACCACAAACTCACTGGTCATTTAATTTAAAAATAAACATAAAACTATTTTCTTAGAAACTGTGTGTCAAGAAACAGACAAAAATCTCATTAGTCTAAGGTCTAAGGTCAAGAAATGCTGATTGGATAGCATTTCTTCTCTGGGTTTAGTAAAGAACCCATTTTCCTAGCCTCTCCAACCCTCTTGAGGTCACTTAAGAACCTATTGAGATCAATCAGCTCCTCAAAAAAAAAAAAAAAAAAAAAAAAAAAAAAAAAAAAAAAAAAAAAAAAAGAATAAGATGGCTAACTCCCAGTTCTCAGAAGAACTGGGACCTTTGAATACTACCTTGTATGGTAAAAGAGTGAACAGAAAGTTACATGGAAAAAAGTGTAAGAATCCTGAGAGAAGGTATTCATTCCAGATTTATTGACTGGGTTTTAAATCCAGCAATGGACACCCTTATAAGAATAAGGCAGGTAGGATTCAGAGACATATAGTATTAAAGTAACCACAGGCTAAGGAAGATGGCAACCATCAGAAGCTATAAAAGGAAAGAAATGAAATTTCCCCTAATCTACAGAAATAGATGTCTTTGTTAACACTCTGATTTTGGACTTTTTATTTATTATGTTATTAATAAATTTTATTCTATTGCTTTATTAAATTTATTAAAGCATAAATTAATTTTTAAGCTACCAACTTTGGGTTGATTTAGTAACAATAATCATGGGAAACCAGTATTTATATTGCTTGGCTTCTACTCTCCTCACATCTTCAAAGCTAGCAATAACAGATCCAGTCTTTCTCACACTGCCCCCTCAAGAGAAAACTTTTTATCTTATGGTGATATTTCTTCCTGCTGACAGTCAGTAATTGTCCCCTAACTCTAAGGACCCAAAGAATTATGTGTTTAAGAATAATCTCCCTATTTCAAGGTGCTTGTATTTAGTCATGCTTGTAAATTCCTTTGCCATAAATGATAATATATTCACTAATTTAGGTGAACAAACATTGACATTTTGGGGGACAATATTCTGCCTGCCAGACAGAATGAAAAGACAACCTAATGAACTATATTTGGGTTCTTAATATATCTTACCAAAAGAAGAACATTATTTTATTTTTTATATTATTGGCAAAAGCAAGTCAAAAAACTACAGTCAATTCCAATGGGCAGGAAAATATACCAATGCATAGTAAACGACAAAAAAAAAAAAAAAAAAAAAAAAAAAAAAAAAAAAAAAAAAAAAAAAAGAAAAGAAAAAAGAAAGAAACAATGATAATACACTCTATCCAAAATAGCCCTATTATTTTATTGTGTCATAAGTACACAGAACCTATTCAGAAAGTCATGAAAAAAAGACATCATTATACTGCAGAAAATAATAAGATAGCTAGGCATCCCAAAAAGAGATGTATTAATATTGCTGTAAAGCATATAAAATAATGACACGTGTCATATAAAGGAGACATAGATCATGAAATAATCTTATAAACAATCTGAAAAATATTCATTATTGTGGTGAAAGTCACAAATGTTGTCCAATCCTTTCTGTTCACATTTTAGAACATAGCTTTTTTGGTATCAGATCTATGTAGAAGAAGTTCCTGCCACTTGCCACCTCTCATTCTAGTAGGTACCTTAATTTCTATCAGTTCCCACAATAATGTGATTTGAATGCCATATTTCTGCTTCCATGTTCAAAATAAAATTTTAGCCTGCTGTATACTTTTAATGTTGTCATTTTTATATGCATACCATATTAAACAGGTTCATCAAAGTTGCTCAACAAACTTTGAACTGATAAAAAGACGAAGATAGAAGATATAATAAGTAAGGAATTATAAGAAACAGAATGTCAAAAATAAAAATATTGATTAAAAACATTGAGACAATTAAATGTGAAATATATAAGGTTATTGTTCAATAAACAACAAATTCATTTGTCCATTATGTAGTAAGCACAGATAAGAATGATATAATAGCAATATATTAAGTCAATTCAGAAAAACAAAAAAATTACACTTTCTAATAAAAGCACAGAAATAAAGTTAGTGTCTAATTGACAGAGAAAACTATCAGTGAAATTACATTTGTACATGTAAGTTGTTCTGATGTTCTGATTATAATTAATGTATCTTTAAACAGATTTTCCCATGTGTTAACCTTTTCTTGTCTCTAAGCATGGACATAATTTCAATTTCAGTTAAAGAAGAAAACATTATACACTAAAATAAACATTTTAGATATATATTTTCAAATTATAAGAAATGTTTCAAAAAAGTATCTTACACTTGAATACTTGAATATCTTTTCTCATACTTTCTATATTCATATTTTGATCTATATTTTACTTTAAATTTATAGCTATGAATTATTTCCTGTGATTCATACATAATTCTTTATTTAGTTAATTAAATAAAATTATCTATTTAGAAAGAAAATTTTGAATTTAAATTGGATTATGTAACCTTCAAATGTGTCCTTTCTCTAAACATTTGAAACCATGCCAATATTTTAATTGATTTTGGTAATATCTAGGTTTATTTTTACTAAAATCTAGACATTTTTCAACATCTTTCCAATAATGATCATAAAGAATATATGTAAGTTAGCAAGTACATTGGAAAAAAAATTTTTCAGTGTATAAGCTATAGGAGGAGAGAGTGTTCACGTTCCCAGAATAAATGCATCCCCTTAGTACTCTTCATGCACACTTACAGATGCCATGGACTAAGTCTAATTCACTGAAGAAATTTACATTATTGTGCTTCTGTGAATTCTCATGAATTAAAGTGGCATTTTCTATTATAAACTTCTATTTTTAGAGTTTTACAGTAATTTACCTGGAGAATAGTTTTTGTTACAGAACTATACAAAATTGTGACTGAAGTATATTCTTTGATCAAACAAATATAAATAAATGAAATTCTTTTGGCAGTTTTAATTTATCCAAGGACAAAAGCATAATAGAAAATGTTTAAACCTATGACTTTACCTAAAATTGTTATCTATTTCAGCTTCTTGATGGTTTGTAAGCCTTCAAGTCATAATAGAAGCAAATGAATTGCAAGGACTAATGTTCTTCAGCTAACCCATGGTATTTTTCTTTTTTAAAAATTTAGATTAAAAATGAACATTAACTACCAAAGTCTTTGCTATTGTATCACCCTTTCATTTAATGAAAAAATGTCCTTCCACAAAATGAATAACTACTGTATTTTGAATATTCCCTGGTACAAAATTCTAATACTGTTTTGTCTGCATAATGAACAATATTTTCCTCTTCAAGAACATGTTTCCATTTGTGTTGGTTGGAAGAAAGTACAGCAGTTAAACTTAGAAGGCCTCCATTGGCATAGACTATGAGCATCATCATTATCACCACAGGATTCTGTTTTAAATAACCAAAGACATCTTACCTGTTTTAGGCCAAAGTGAATTAAAAAGAAGAAACAGTTGCTAAAAATACATTTTTTTCTAGACCTCTCCTTGAAAAAAAAAATCCGGAATAGCACTTTAGAACCATTAGCATCAGGAACTCAATTCCAGGAACAAACGGCTTAACCTTGATCCAGTATGTTACTTTCACTTCTTGCCATGAGCTGCTGACTAGAATCAAGACCTCTATACCATTTATCTTTAAGTACTATTATGAAATGAATAGCAAAGTCTTGCCTTTTAACATTTAAGATGTGTTTAACTCAAGAGTTCTGTAGATGAATTCTTGTCAACATGAACTATACACATTATGAACATCCAAATGATCTTGACCTAACTAACTTCTATGATATAAATATCACATAATACCCTTAGTCATATAATCAAAAATATATTTAGAATCCCCACTACAAGATACTTTGGTAAAATACAGTGTTTAGTGTTTTACTGCCTGTTGTAGGGGAAGGAATATTGAAAGACTGATTAAAATATATTTGACTCTAAAACATATTTTATATCAAAATAAAATATTCGTGCCTACTTATCTATCTCATCTATCTATCTATCTATCTATCTATCTATCTATCTATCTATCTATCTATCTATCATCTATCTATCTATCATCTATCTATCTATCTAATCTATCTTTTTATCTATCATCTATCTAACCATCTATCACCTGTATACGCAATCATGCTACACATGGATACTAAAACATTAGTAGAGCTGCCTTAGTGCGTGTGTCTTATATACCTAATACTCTATTCTATTCTGGGCTGTATTTTCATATTTGTCACAACTAAGTAAACTCAATTACAATCTTTAAGAAGAAGAATCTCCACTCTAAGGATGGTAGCAGAGATACCGCACATTGGTACACAGTATCCACCACAGAATGTTGGGAGAATTTAGTCTAATTCATTCATATTTTACACAAGGATATAAGCTCATTCTCATAACATCATGTAACTAACATAGTATCATATTTGGAAACAAATCAGATAATTTGGCTTCTCATTCTAAGGACCTGATATTCATTCAATAAGATTATTGAGTACCCACTAAAAATTAAGAAATTTATAAACATTATCTTTATCATGAAAAATTTGATGTTAACAGATAATTGTCAAAGAAGAGAATATAAATAGTAAGAGAGATAAAAGAGATAAAATTACTCTTGAAGTTCAGTTTCTAAGCCGAGGTCTGAGTTTTGCCACGTAGATCTACTAATATATCATAGAAATCTGCATGCATAGTTGTTCTGGAATTATATATTTTCATGCAAGTTATTGCTCTCAATACTACTGATACAAATAAAATATAATGATACTAAAACTATTTAGTGTCTATTATTTGTGAGTTGTGATATCACATGAGCTATGAAGATTCATTTAATTTTTCCAAGAATTTATAGTTTTTTAAAGCCACACTAATCCCACGTAAAGACAGTAGATGAAATTATCCATTACTTTTTCTAGTGAAGAAAAAAAAATGTAAGGGTGTATTCAGAAATGATGTTGCCAACCATAAGAAACCAGAAAAAAATATTAATTTTGAAATTATGTATAAAGGTATGTAAGGTCAAAAGGCTCTAAAAGCTTTTTTTTTTTTTTTTTTTTGAGACTAGGTCTGGCTTTTTTTGCCTGTGGAACTGCAGGCCCTCATTACCTGGGGTACCACAGACTCAAGCAATCTCCAGTCTCAGCTTCCCAGGTAGCTGGGATTACAGGTGTGCGCCACCATACCCAGCTATTTTTTTTGGAACTAGGTCTCACTATGGGCTCCAGGCGGTACTCGAACCGCGATCCCTAGCCCCGGCTGCTTCATAAGCTGAAGCTTACAGGCACGAGACACAGTGCCTGGCCAAAAGCTATTTCTATAAACAATTCCTCACACACACACACACACACACACACACACAAACACAAAACTTCAAGTACAGTATCTAAAGATTTGGTACAAAGATGGAAAA
>PVHY01033106.1:0-11374 GCA_004024945.1 Uropsilus gracilis
CGCCCTGCAAGGCACCCTCCGGGAAGCGTGCCCATCCACCGCCCACCCCAGCACCCGTGCCACAGCGGGGCTGCGTCCACCCTGGCGGGGCTGCGTCCACCCCGCCAGGAACGTCCACTGGGGGAGAGCTGTGCGCCCAGGGGCCCCGGCGCAGCCCCAGAGCAGGATGGCACAGCCGCGCCCAGCAGGGACCCGCGTGGACACAGTCTCGGCAGCCTGGCACCGCCTCCGGCCCCTGAGCCCAGCCGGGAGCAGCAGCAAGCCCCGCGGGCAGCGGATGCTGGCCAGCCTGCCCGATGGCCCAGGGCCGCCGCCAGCCGCCGGCTCGCGGATCCCACCGGCCAGGGTGCTGGCTGCGGGCACCAGCCGGGCAGAGCCAGGCAGGGCCAGGCCCAGGCCAGCGGGCCGCCACGTGGCTCCAGGGCCAGAAGGCCAGGCCTGGACTTGCAGGCCGGCCTCCGGGCCGCAGCGTCTCGGGCCGGGGCAGACGAAGGCGCGGCAGGCGGCTCAGAACTAACGTTTTATTCGTGCTCACACAGCAGGAGACCAGCAGGAGTCCCGGGTGTGGCTGCTCGAGTAACTGAAACCGAGAAATACTGCAACTATGTACACGAGGCCCGCAGCAGCCGCCCTAGGCCAGGCGCAGGCTCAAGGGGCGGCTTCGCCCTCTCCTCCGATTTCATCCCGGGGGAAGCCACCTGCCCCACGCTGGGAGCTGGGAGCTGGGAGCCGAGAGGCGCAGCCGCGGCCCTGGAGCCGGGGCTGCTGGGAGGGCGGGCGGGCGGAGCTTCGGCGGCGGGGCTCCCGCCTCTGCCCTTGGACTCCAAGCAGAAAATGACCACTTCCTTCGGAGCAGCTGGACCCAGCAGGGCAGGTCAGAACGCGGAACAAAACCCCTTCCGCTGCCAGAGAGCGGGCGCCCCTCAGCCCTGTGAGCGGACCCGGGCCGGCTGGCTGGCGCGCCGAGGCAGTTATTGCTAGCAGGCCGGAGGCGGCCCCGGGCCCCACGGTCACCTGGCGGGCCTGGCGTGAGCCCCGCGGGGCGAGGCTGCAGGGGGAAGCGGCGGGCGCGGCCAGGCTCTCCCGACGGTCCGCCCCAGCTTGTGCTTGAGGGGCGGCAAGCCGGCCCTGGGCGGGTGAGGCCCCACAGGGCAGTCAGGAGCCCCAGCGGCCCTAAGAGCAGCTTCTGAAGTGAATGCCAGGCGGTGGGCCGGGTGCTTTGAAACTTGGGGGTGGCCGTGACAGGCCCGAGTGCACCCCCAGCGGCGGGTAAGGCCACAGTGGCGGCCACCACCTCCCAGAAGACATCAGGCGGCTGGAACCAAGAGCCAGAGGGCACGTGGCGCGCGCAGCACGGGCGTTATCCGAAGAGAGGCCAGCCGGCTGCGTGCCGCCCACTCCCCTGCGCGGCGGTGGAGTTCCTGAGAACAGCTGGGGGCGGGGCGGGGCGGGCCGGGCGCTGCTCCGGCTCCTGGGCAGCGGGCAGGCGGGCCCAGCTCGGGCGGTCAGCGCACGGCGTCCTCAGGGGCCGGGAAGAGCGCCCTCACACCCGCTAAGGGGCCACCGGCGTGGTGACCCCACGCTCGAAGGAAGAACGGTCCAGAGGCCAGCCTCTCCGGGCCGCGGGCGCGCCGGACCCTCGGCGGCACGGACCGCACCGGGCTGGGCACGCACGCAGCGCTGAGCGCCCGCCCAAGCTCGGCCAGCAGCTCCCCGCGGCCGGCAGGAAGGAAGCAGGGGCAGCCGTCGCAACGGGAGGACGTCCTGGTGGGCGCGGGCGCGGCCCGCTCTGGCTCCACGCGCCCACCTGGGGACGGCGGGGATCGAGGGGTCGGGAACAGGGAGCAGTTCGCGGTCGGACACTGGCTTCCCACAGTCCTTCTGAGCTCGGGAAACCGAGGCGGGAGCCCCGTAAGGCGTGTGGAGAGCCTGCCAGGCCGGCGCGGCCCGGGCGCCGGGCTCATATGTAGATGGGGTGGTACCGCTTGTGGCTGATCTTTTTCCTGCACGTGGGGCAGGCGCTGGCGTTCCGCAGGGCGTCACGGAGGCACTGGCTGCAGAAGACGTGGCCGCACTCCGTGGAGACGATGAGGCGGCCGCTCTGCACGATCTGGAAAACAAGGACCAGCCTGGCGTCGGCCGCCCCCACCCGCGCCCGGGACCAGCTGTGGCGCCGAGGACCCCTGGCAGCGCGGCTGGGGGGCTGGGGCGCCCACGGGGCTGGGAGCATAGGGCCGCCGAGCAGGGCCTCAGCGGGGCAGCACCAAGGCCAGGAGCCCAGGAGCCCAGGCGCAGGCCGGGCGGCGGGCACGGGCTCAAGGGGGAGGGCCGCCGCCACGAGGAGCCCCCATCCCGGAAGCCAGGGCAGCAGGGCACCGGGCAAGGCGGCTTACCTCCGAGTACCCGTCCATGCAGATCGGGCAGCTGACGGTGCCGGAGGGCCTGAAAGCACAGGGCTCCGGTCAGCTCCCCATGCTCACGGCGCTCGCCCAGGAGCCCCTGCCCGGCTGTAGCCCAGCCGGGAGTCGACGGGGCGGCCAGCCGCCCGGGGGAGCGGGCGTGGGGGCGTGCAGCGAAGAGCTGGGGACAGGACCCGTGCTGGCGGCCTGAGTGACCGCCCCACGCTAGCCCCTCTGGCCTCCCCCGCCCTCAGGCGGCGCCTCCCCCACACCGGCCTGGCCGCCCCAGCTAGAAGCCCGGGCACCTGAGTCCCGGGGCGCCCTCCTCCCTGGCGTTCCTGGTCGCGTGGGCGGTGACGTAGACGTCTCTGTCCCGGGCCAGCTCCTCCTCGTCGCTGCTCACCACACAGCTGTCGGCCGGGTCCTGGCGGGGCCGCCGCCCGTTCCTCCGGGGGCGCCGCCTCTCTAGGGCGGGTCTGCGCTCAGGGAGGCCCAGGGTCCCCCCCCCGCCGCGCCCCCCCAAGAGGCCGGCTCTGCCAGCGCCAGGAGGCGCTCAGCAGGGCGGGTCCAGGCCGCGCAGGGTCTCCCCGATGGCCGCCGCCTCCGGGACCCTCAAGCCGGCCACGCAGGCCCTCCCGCCTCGGCCACCCGCCGACCCACAGGCAACGGGGACACTCACCGTCGACAATCTTCAGGAAGGAGAGAAACAAGAGACAAAGACACGTCAGTGGCCGCAGCCCGCACCCAGTCAGCTCCTGCCCGCACGGGGGGCCCAGGCCCCAGGGGTGGGGTGGTGCGGGGGGGCCTTCTCCCCCAGCAGGGCCCTCCCAAGGCCCCCTGCCCTTCTGCCAACCTCCCCCGGCCCCGGAAGCCCGGTCTCTGGAGCCGGCGCCCCCGCCCTGCAACAGGCGGCGCCCTGCCACAGCACTCCTCCTGGCCTGACGGGAGCCAGCCCCACCCCACGGCCCCAGCGCCCCCAGCACCCCGATCTCATGCGCGGCCGCCAAGCGGGCCTGCAGCGGCAGAAGGACCTGCAGCGCACGCCTCCTCGGAGACCGCAACCCATGCAACCCCAGGATGCAGGGTCGAGCCCTGGCCACGACAGCCCCGCGGGCCCCTCGGAAGCAGCCACCCCTGCTGCAGCCATCCACAGCCAGGCCTCCGGGCAGGTCAGGTGGAGTCGCATGCCTGCCTGACCCTCCAGTCACGTGCCACCCCCCCAAACTCCACCAGGCAGGGGGGCCCGGTCCACCTCGGGGGTCATTCCGCCCCCAGGAAGCGGCTCCGGGCCGGGTGACATCAGTCTCGAGGTGCCGGGAGACCGCAGCCCAGCACTCTCAGCAGAGGCAAGCCCCGCCGACGTCACCGCCCCCCTGCCCAGGGCACTTGGGGTCGTGGCCTTCAGCCCAGAGGCCGAGGGTGCAGACAGCCCTCCCGGCAGGTGTGGAACTCCGACAGGGCCCGCCTTCCCCAGGGGTGCCAGGTCTGGGTGGGGGGTGCACCAACCCAGCTGGGCGGGCGGATCCAGCTGGAGGCCTGGGGGGGCGAGGGTGCCAGGGACGCAGGTGGGGGGCTGCCCCCCCTCCAGGTCGGCTTCGCCTGTGCCCACAGCAGGGGGTGGGGGCAAGAGCCGCCCTAGCGAGGCTCACCCTCCCCAGAGCCCCCAGAGGCCGCCTCCCGAGGCCGGTACCCGGCAGGGCGGCCCAAACATGCCCACCTTCCAGCAGAGGCCCGCACTGGCACCCGGCGTGGGCGCTCCCAACGCTCCCAAGGCCCCCGCCAGGACGCACGCTGACTCACGCAGCAGTGCCTCGCCGAGCGGGGCCACGGGCGGGGGCCTCTGGGGCTCTACAAGGGCCCGCGCGGGCGGGAGGGTCACAGGCGCACGTCCACCTGGCTGGCACAGGCTCTACGCAGCGGCTCCGGCCAGCAGAGCCTGGGGTGCTCAGCCGAGGGGGGGGCTGGGCCCCGCTCACACCCGCACTTACCACCACGGAGTCGTTATGGGTCAGGTCGACCACCACAGGCTCTAAGGACTCACAGGTGAGGTCCACGATCTCGTCTCCAGCTTCAAAAGCAAACAGGTTACATGAGTGAGGAGACCTGGCGCTGGCGGAGGTCACGGTGCGTCCACCCAGTCCCCAGAGGGTAGGGGCTCCCCAGGGCGGCCGCCCGCCTGCACCTTCCAGGTGGGCTGAGAGGCGTGTCAGGCTTCTGCAGACACACCCATGCCTGGGGCCTCCCGGCCGCCTCCTGGGCCCTGTCCCCAGCGGATGCAGGCTCCCGGTCGCCTGAGGCCTCATGGCCTAAGGGAGACACCGGCTCCCACCCTCCAGCTCACAGCCGGCTCGAGCACTACTCGAGCACCTCCCTCCTTGGGTGGACAAAGAGGTTGCCCTCAGCACCCCAAAATGGGCTGAGCCTGTGCTGCAACTTGCTCGGTGTCTGGGGCTACGCTGAGGCGAGGGCACAGGTGGCACAGCCGTGGACACTGGCGCTGGCAGACAGGAGGGGAGGGCACTTCCAATTCCGCACAGGCAGAGGCCACCGCTCCCGGGACACAAAAGGGGACAAGGCCAATGTGGCCGCCGCCTCGGGCAAGCACGCTCCCGCAGCTGAGGGGAGACGGAACTGAGGGGAGACGGAACGGGCCCGCCTAGGCCCTCCAGGCCAAGCACGCGAGGCGGCTCGGAGCAGTCGGCCCCGCCTGGATGCCCAGAGCCGCGTTTCCAGGCCCAGGGCAGCGGAGGGCGGGTGCCCGGGAGGGAGCCGGGGCAGCGGGGGCCAGCCACCTTACCGCTCTCCACGAGCTCAATGGGCTCCGCTTCCAAGGCCATCTCGGGGGTGGAGGCCGCCTCCCGGGGTCTCTTCTGGGCGTGCCTGGAGTTCACAGTTCCGCCACGACGCTTCCTCTACGGCGCCGGGAAGGACAGGCGGATGAGCGCACGCGTGCTGACGGGCCCTCAGCAGAGGGGACGTCCCCAGGCAGGCCTGGCTCCGAGGACAGACAGGCCCGCGTGCCCCGGGGGAGAGGCCTCCCACCTGCCGGGGCACGTGGGCACGCCCAGAGGGCTGGCACATGGCCGGGGTGCCCGCCTTCACCCCGAGCCACAGAGCCCCGTTCCCGGACACATGCGGCCTTGGCCGCCTGCCCGGCTGTTCGCACCTTGAAGCCCGCGGTGAGCCCGGTGCTGGCCCTTCAGCCCTGCCGGCGAGGCTCACCCACTCTGCCGAGAAGCCTCCCAGCCCACGGAACCTGCTTCCCAGCCGCTCCCCGCGGCCCAAGCGCCCCCCCCTCCAGGGCGCAGCGCTCCACGGGCCTCGCGCACCTGACAGCCGGCCAGTGTGCCCCGGCCTCCAGGCCCCGGTCTGCCGGAGGGGCTGCCCCGCAGCACAGGCAAAGCCTGCCAAGGGAGCCTCTCCAGCTGGCGGCCCCCCGCCCTGCGCGTCCCAGGGCGCCCCAGGCTGACCCCGAGCCCACCCCCGCCACCACCCACCGGGTCTCAACACGGCACCGTGAACGCCGCCGCCCCCCCGACGCCCCAGGAGGTCTGGGGTGGTCACCAAGCTGCGTGGGAGCAGTGGCTGCGCGACCCTGCAGGCTCTCCAGCGGCTTCCTCCACAGACACCAGTGAGCCGGTCCGCCCCACCCCGCCCCCTCGGCCACCCTGCTGCCCGGGCACGCCGACGGCCGTCATGGTCTCCCGGCGCTGTGTCCCGCCTGAGCCGCTCAGCCACCTGACTCTTCAGGCACCCGCTCTGCCGCCCGCCCCACGCTGCGGCCGCCCTCCCCCACTCTTGCTCCCAGGGAGGCTGCCGGCCCTGCAGAGCCCGCCCTCGGCCACCCTGCGGCACGCCCAACGGCAGAGGCCTGCGTGCCCCGCCCGACACCCCCTTGGTGCTTCACCCCACACCTCACATCCCTGCAAGGCCGCGTCACGCCCCCACGGCCCCGCCGAGGGCAGGTCCAGGGCAACGGGCCCCTTCCTGGCTGATGACCAACAGCGGGCCGGAGCCCCAGCTCAAGGCCGGATGGAGGAGGGAGGACCGTGCACGGGCGCCCTGGCCCTCCACCAGCCTGGAGCCCAGAAGGAGCACGGGCAGCGGTTCACCCGCCTGAGGCAGCGCCGGGACTCGGGCAACAGCCGTCGAGTCCTGGCCGCCCAGCCACCTCCCAGGAGGAAACAGGCCCCGAGACCCAGCGCTGCGCTGGCCCCGGGCTGGACAGGCCAGAGCTGCCCCCACTGCCTCGAACAGCCCCGAGCGGCAGCGGCCTTGCCGCACCCCCCCCCCACGTCCCCGGGCTGGGGCAGACACGGGGCCGGGCCCTGGAAGCGCCGGCTGGCTCCCGCCCCCAGGCGGGCTGGGTGGGGCGCACCGTGCGGAAGGGGGCAGGGAGTGTCTCGAAGCCCCTACCCGCGCAGGGCAAGGCGGCGGCGGCTGCTCGGGACTCACCGTGCTCATGGTGCTCCGCTGGCCTGTGGAGGAGGGAGCCGAGGACGCCGCCGTGCGCGCAGCCAGCAGCTCGACGCACTCAGCCCCGCGCGCCTGCCGGCTCCCGGCCACCGGCCCGCATGGGGTGGGAGCCGACCGAGGCCTGGGGTCTCCGACTCCTGAGAAGCAGAGACGCAGATGATAAGCAGGTGCCGTGGGGACGCCCGTCCTCCCCCGTCCCACCCCCCGAGGCCGCCAGACCCCGCAGAGCGCTGCGCCAGCGCAGGAGGGGCGGAGCCACTGAGCAAGGACAGGCGGCCTCCCCCGCTCGCCCCGCGGAGGCCCGGCCCCTGGCAGCAGGGCGGAGGAGGCCGGGCGCAGGGGAGGGCCGCGGCAGGACCGACGGGGCAGCGCTGGCGGCGGGCACAGGGCTGCCCGACGCATCAGGGGCACGGCCGCGGGAGCGCCGCAGAGCAAGACGCTGGGGGGCTGTGCCGGGACCCGGCGGGTGCAGGGAGGCCCGCGCAGGGCCAGCACCCCGGAAGACAGGACGGTGGCCACGCGGAGGCCGCTCCGGGCCCTGGGCTTGCAGCTCAGACTCAACGAGCCAGGGTGGGGGCAGGGCCGGGCACAGCCTGTGCCAAGGCGGCAGAAGCAAGGGGAACGCTCGGCCCCAACCCGCCTGCCCTCGCCCCCAGTGTGCCAGCGCTGCCCCGTCGCCATGCCCACGGAGAGACCCACCCCGCCTGCCCGGGAGCCCCGCACCCCCGGCCCCAGCAGAGCCCCTGCCCGGCACCGGCCCCCAGCAGCCCTGACGGCCAAGGGCCGCCAAGGGCCTCCCAGGGCCTCCCAGGGCGGCTGCGCGCCCCTGCCCCGCGCGGACCCAGGCGGAGCATGGGCTGCTGAGGGGACGGCCGCCCCTCGGGGGAGTCGGGCGGAGGGCACGGACCCGGGAGCAGGGCCGGCTCCCGAGCAGCGTCTTCACCCGCAGGAGGCCCCGGCCGGCGGCCTCCACCAAGACGTCCACCGGGACAGAGCCGGGCGCGGAGGGGTGGCGCAGGCAGGCCGGGCACCTCCACCTCCGGGCTGACGAGCCCCATGAGCGGGAAAGCCGCCAAGACCAGGAGCCATCACACCGGCTCCCTTCGCCCAGCCGCCCACGGGGCACCTCCACCTCTAGGCGCAAAGAGAGCCCTGCGACCCGGCCCTGAGACGGAGGGCCCAAGACCCACAGCAGGAAGACGGCGCTCGGCCCACGGTGCACGCAAAAGGGAGCACGGCGAGCCTCTGTGGCAGCGAAGGCAGCGGCCCAGACGGCGGCCGGCCCTCGAGGGGCGTGGCTGGCTGAAGAGAGCCTGGGCCGGGGAAAGGCTCCGGAGAGGCCGGGCACGTGGGTCTCCGGAGCCTGGATGGTGGGGGTGAGGCCCACGCTGGGGCTGGCGAACAGCAGCGGCCGGAACCCGGACCCAGGCCTCCCACCGGGACAGGCCCCGGCCCTTCCCCCGCCCTGTCCCCGGGGGCCCGGTGTAGAAACGGGCCAGCAGACAAGGCCGAGAGAGAATGCAGAGCGAGCGGCCAGTGGCCAGGGAAGGCCGAGGCAAGAGGGACGTGCGGACACCCTCCCTCCCGGGGAGAGCAGGTGGAGCAGGGGGCAGAGCTGCCCACCCCGGGGCGGCGCACCTCTGCCCCCGGCCACCGGCCTCGAACCTGCAGGGGGCTGGCGGCCGGCCTCTGGCCCCGGGAAGCCGGGAGGCTCACCCAGAGCTGTGCGTCTCATGCGGGGGCTGGGCCCACTCTGCTGTGAGCTGACAGCCTCCTTCGCTCCGCCACAACACTCCCGAGTCCAGGACCGCTGCGAGGAGCCCGCGAGGGCCACACCCGTGGCCCCCTTCACCTCATCCGCGCGCAGACACCCCCGCGCCCACAAGGCCAGCCCAGGATCACGCCCCGGACTTGCTCACCTCCTGCCCCGCCCCGCCCCTCCCCTCGGCACGCTGCCCTTGCCTGTGGCCGCCAGCCCGCCATGGCTGCCCTGACTGTCCCCAGACAAGAGTGGGCACCCGCCCTGCGGTCAGCCCCACACTCAGCCCGCAGCCGCCTTGCGCGGCGGGGGCAGGCTGGGCAGCGGCGGTCGGGTGCGGGAGCCCAGGGAGGGGAGGCTCCGGGGAGAAGGGGAAGGCACCCCAGAGACACGGGGGTGGGGGGGCCAGAGCGGCCTGGCCCATGGAGGGAGGGCGTCCGCCAGAGGGGACGTCCCCTCCGAGAACGCCTCACCCGGGGCAAGGCCCCAGCGCCCCCACCCCGCACGCGCCGCCGCCAGGGACGCACAGGCCGCCGGCCAGCAAGCGGAGCGGACCCTCCGGACCCGGGCAGGCAGCTGACGGCCTCCCGGAGAGGATGCACCAAGCAGCTGCCCGCCAGGAGGCCAGGGCAGCAGGGGCGCCCCAGAAGGGGCGACAGGCCCCGGGGGCGGCCGAGGAGTCTGGACTTGGGGACTTCGGGGGAAGCAGCAGCTGAGGAGGCGGCGGGCGGGGCCGGTGGGCTGGAGACGGCCGGGCGGGAGCAGGCCGCTGCCAGGCCACCGTCCAGCCTGAGCCGGGAGGCGGCAGACGAGCGCCAGGGGTGTCGGGGGACGGCGCCTCCTCCCGGAGAGGCCGCGGCCAGGCCAGCGCAGGCGGTCATGAAGGCCGCGCACGGGCCAGACAACGCGCCAGAGACACCGCGCGGAGCAGCGAGGCCCGGATGAGCTGCACAGCCGCCCGGCCTTCGCAGCAAGTCACTGAGTGGCCACCCCCCCAGTGGCCAGCAGGGGCTCGGCCAGGGGCGGCCGCAGTCGCTTCCGGCGCGAGTCGCTTCCGGCGTCGGCCCACGCTGGGGCTCCGGAGACTCCCGCCACACCACGGCGCCCCCCGCCGCCTCCAGGGCAGACCTGGCGCTGCGTGGGGGCTGGAAGAGGATGCCCCCCAGGCACCGTGCGCCCCACGGGCTGGCCGAGGCGGTGCTGGGCTCCGGGGGACAGCGCCTCACCCTGGAAGCACGGACAGCCGTCGTCAGGAGACAGAGATGGCATGGGGGGGCGGGCTGCGGCGTCTCTGGGCCGGAGACAGGCTCAAGGAGGGACGGACAGAAAGCAGCAGCCCTGCACGGCGCAGCTGGGCTGGAGCAGGAGGCGAGGCCGACAGGCAGGCAGCGCCGGGCCCTCCCCGCCAGGGGCAGCGCGGGACGGCGATGCCCCAAACCCGGGTTTCTGGAAACGAGGCTCGGACCCTTCCAGGGGTTTGCACAGAGCAAAGAGACGTGAAATGAGAAACGTAGCGTCCCCCCGACGTCCTCCGGCGAGCGCAGCACCGCGCCTCGCGGGGAGGCCAGGCACTCACGCCTCCCGGCCTCCGGGACCCGCAGACCCCAGGGCGGGTGAGGAGGCTGCAGGCGCCTGCCCCCGCCGGGCCACGCCAGCCCCAGGAAGACGGCCGAAGACCCCCGGGAAGGAAGCTGCCCGTGGAAACCCAGCGGGCCCGTCCCGCAGCGGCTGGGGGCCGTTCCGCGGTCAGTGCCCCGCAGGGAGCCCCCGTGCCCAGCTCCGGCTGGCTACTGCCACGCCTGCCTGGCACCTCCAGGCCCCGCCCCGCGCCCCGGCCTCAGAAAGCCGGCCAGTGCCGACGAGGGCGCCGAAGGCCGCGGCGCCCGACCCTCGCGGCAGGCCCTCCCGCCCCCGCAGACGCGGGCTCCACAAGCCCCAGCTTGCGCGGACAGGCCACGGAGCCCGGCGAGTGCGGAGGGCACAGGCGCGTGGACGCTGCCAGCTCAGCCGCTCAGGCCGAACAGCCCAGCACACCCCCGCGGTCTCCCTCGGTCTCCGAGCCCTGGGTCTGGGGGCAGCGGAGATGCAGGCGGTCACGGCCAAGAGCCCTGGGGACCAGCACGCCCAGGGGCGCCCGCACAGCCCTGAACGAGCCCAGCTGTCTGCGGGCCACGCCCTCCAGAGCCGCCCCTTCCCGCCAGCATCGCCTGCAGCAGGCGGCCTGCTCTGCCCACCCGCCTGTCCAGGGGCCCTCGGAGGCCACCCTGGCCTGCCCAGCCCCAGCCTGGCCCCAGCCCCGGCAGGCAGCTGTGCCCCCTCCCCACAGCCCTGGCTGCGTCGGGGCAGGCCCCTCCAGGGCCCCCGCTCCCCGGCCCGGACAGCAGCCGGCACCCAGCCGCCCACAGCGCCCAGCTTAGTAGGACCCATGTCCCTCGGCGGGCGCCAGAGCACCGCACCCCCAAGGCACAGGGACCCGCGGCCGGTGGGGGCAGGACAACCTGTGGGGGGGGGCGGGGGGGGCGGGGAGGCCGCCCAGGGCCGGAAGCCCGAGCCCAGGACTCCCGAAGGCAGCGGAACGGCCCTCCCGCGAGCCGTCCCCCGCGGATTAGCCATGGCCCAGCGACGGACGCCCTCCCCGGCCTCCGCGGCCCGCTCCGGGCCTGCCCGAGGCGGCGGGCGGCGGGCGCCAGGACCGGGAGGGCCGGCCAGTGCGCACCCCGCCGAGCCGCGCAGGGGCCGG
>PVHY01033107.1:0-11372 GCA_004024945.1 Uropsilus gracilis
CGGTGATCGGGTGGTGACTCGGGTCTTCATGGCACCAGGGGTTGGTGCTTCTGGGCCGAGGCTTTGGGCTGAGCTCTTCCCTCCGCCGATGGCAGCTGGGGTGTCCTGCTCTCTCCAGGAGAAGTTTGCCCTGATGGCCCAGAAGGCGTATGTCATGGAGAGCATGAGCTACCTCACGGCCGGGATGATGGACCGCCCGGGCTTTCCCGACTGCTCCATGGAGGCTGCCATGGTGAAGGTAATAGACGAGCCAGAAAGCTGGTGCCCGGGGAGAGGGGAGGGGGTCCTTCGCCGCGGCCTCTCAGACCTCACTGTTGCCGGCCACCCTCCCCTGCTCCTCAGTTGATAGGGCAGCTTGTTGGTGACCTCGTGTCAGTGACACGCCCACCATGGGCAGGGCACACGCCAGGACACAGCTGGGAGACCAGCAGCATGCAGGAGTGGCATGGAGCACGTGCCCGTCAGCTTCCAGGGTGGGCTGGTGTCACCAGGCAGGGACCACGGGTTGGTGGCAGAGGACAGGGCACCTGTCGTGACTTCTATGGCCGGCGCGCCCTGTCGGGATAAAGCAGCAGCTGGACTTGCTTGGAAGGGGCCATCTTTTACCCTGAGCGCGAGGGTTCCCTGCTTCCTGCGGTCACAGCTTCCACAGCGACACACGTGGTTGAGAGTGTATTCTCGCTGCGTCTGGCTTGGCGGGGAGGAGTGTTTTCACTGAAACCGGGAGCCCTGCTGTCAGTCCCGCCGGTTCTGGGGGCGACGTGGGGGTGAGAGGGCAGACAGCGGAGAAGCGCGTGTTCCGGCGGCATCGGCGGGGTTGCTCGGAAGGCTTGTGGGGCTGCAGGCGGTCACGAGCCCGACGGCGGGCCTCTGCGTGGAGGCTCGTGCGCCCCTCGGCCCATCTCCCCCCGCCGTGGCAGTCACCACCCAGACCCCCTCCCAGAGCTGAGCCGAGGGCTGACGTGGCCCTGCCTTTGCGCGGCCCACACACGGACACCTACTGGCCTCGTGGGCCGGGTGTGCGGCCACGTAGTCAGGTCCCCAGGGCTGAGGTACATGTGGCAGGGCTGCACGGGCTTCTGGTGCAGGGGAAACTGGGATCCGGGTGGGCGTCGAAAGGACAGGGTTTCTCCCGGTGGGGGAGAGCCGGGGCGCGGGGTCCTTCGATCCCAGGGAGGCTCCAGAGGAATGAAGAGTGGGAGGGCGTGGGGAGCCACGCTGAGCGGTGAGGTTGAGGAAGGACAAAGACCGGAAGGGCCTTGGCACTGACCACCCCATGCTGACCTCACTCTGGGGCCTGTGGCAGGTGTTCAGCTCGGAGGCTGCCTGGCAGTGCGTGAGCGAGGCGCTGCAGGTCCTGGGGGGCTCCGGCTACATGAGGGACTACCCGTACGAGCGCATGCTGCGCGACTCCCGCATCCTGACCATCTTCGAGGTGAGCGCCCCGACCCTGGGACGTGGGGCCCCTCGGAACCAGCAGCTCCCTCCCGGCACCCCACACCCCCAGCAAAGCAGGTTCTCCTGTTGCAAAGAGCAAAGCTGGGGCAGTTGGAGGAAGGCGTGGGCCTGGTCCTGCTGGTCTTGGAGAGGTCGGGAGTCCCAGAGGGGTGCCATGGTCATCTGGCCAGCTCCCCACCGTCCCCTGCATGCTGCCCGGGCCCGCTCCCCACCGTCCCCTGCATGCTGCCCGGGCCCCCTCCCCTGAGCCTTGCTCTCAGCTGCTTCCCAAGCGGTAGCTTCCACAGTGCGGCTAAGCGCACAGCGCGGCGGCCTCTGACCGCCCTACTTCTGGCCACAGGGAACTAACGAGATCCTCCGGATGTTCATCGCCCTGACAGGCCTGCAGCATGCTGGACGCATCCTGACCTCAAGGGTCAGGTAGGTGCCATTTCCACTGTCCACTGACTGCACCCCCACTCCCGCCTGCTGGCAGAGGCCTGTCCAGGGGCTGCCCTGGGGACGGTATGGGCTGGGGCAGGGTGGAGCAAGAGGGCCCTGAAAGCCAGGCCTCGGAGCGTGGCCCTCACCCGCAGGGCCTGCCAGCTGCCCCGAAGCCCGCCTCCCCAGCGCTCTGTTTCCAGAACCTGGGACGAGAGAAATGGCCTCAAACAGGGCTGGGCCACGAGAGCCACAGAAAATCCACTTCTTGTCTTGTCCTCTTGGTCCTGTACCAGAGCAGCTGGAAGTCTCTGCCGGAGCCCGAGGACGGGTGCTCCCAGCACTCCGCGGCCCCTTCCCTGGCAAAGAGCCGCCCGGGAGCTGGCCGACTCCCCAGCAGGGCTCAGCCTGCAGCCCGGCGGCCAGCGCCCGAGGGAGGCCCCGGAGTCCTGAGCCGCAGAGGGAGGGAGGAAGGGTCTCTGGGTCTGGGCCGAGGGGGCCGAGTCTCAGGGCGCTGGGCTTCTGCAGTGAGCTTAAACAGGGCAACGTGGCCACCATCATGGAGACCGTCGGTCAGAGACTTCGAGACACCCTGGGCCGAAGCGTGGACATGGGGCTGACCGGGAAGCTTGGGGCTGTGCATCCCAGCGTCGGGGTGAGTGGCCCCGGCGGGCGCGCCCCTCCTCAGCAGGGAGGTACCTGGGGGCGTGGGGGAGGGACACCAGGGAGGACCCAGTACGTGGGGGCGGGGGACTGAGTCCTACCCTCTGGCTCCAGGAAAGTGCCAGCAAGCTTGAGGAGAACGTGTATTACTTCGGCCGCACCGTGGAGACGCTTCTGCTCCGCTTCGGCAAGGTACCCAGGCCCCCCAGACACCCGAGGCTTAGTGAGACGCCCGCCGCTTCGGAGCCACATCCTGCCTGCAACGCCTTCAGGCCAGGGCGAGGTCTCCGTCCCCCGCTGGGTCTGCCCATCCCGGGCGCCACGTGGCCAGGTGGGGGTGGGGCGGGCCTTGCCGCCAAGGCCGTGTCCGCACCAGCCTCCAGTCTCCCGCTGCCCGCCTCGCCTGGTCCCTGCTCAAACCTAGGCAGGCCCGGGGAAAGCGGTCTCGCTGACCTGCGAGGCACAAGGCGAGGCTTGGGGCCGGGGAGCACCTAGGTGGGGGGGGGGGGTGCGGGTGGCAAGGCTCCAGCCTGGGCTCCGCGTTCCAGACCATCGTGGAGGAGCAGCTGGTCCTGAAGCGAGTGGCCAACGTCCTCATCAACATGTTCGCCATGACGGCCGTGCTGTCCCGGGCCAGCCGCTCCATCCGCATCGGGCTGCACAACCACGACCACGAGGTGGGCATGGCTGCCGCTTTAATGAAGCCACGGTCGGGGGCCCGGGCGCGGGGCTGGGCGCGGGGCGGCCGCGGGCTGCTCAGGCTGGCGGGAGGGTCCGCCGCTCAGGACGCAGGGCGGCTCCCTTTCGGCATCCTGCCTGAGAGGAGGGGGCAGTGAGTGAGGGCGCCCCGGGGCCCCGCCCTGCTCGGAGGGGCAGTGCTGCCACCACAGGTGTCTGCGGAGTGGCCGTTGCTGCTGCTCTGCCGTGGCCCAGGCCGCGCCAGAGAGAAGGTGGGGGCAGGCGCCGGCTCCGGTCAGACGCAGAAAGGGGTCTCCGGACTCCCCTGTTCTCAGTGGCCGCCCTTTGTCCCTCGCTGCCGGCAGGTGCTGTTGGCCAACACCTTCTGCGTGGACGCTTACTACCAGAACCTCTTCACGCTCTCGCAGCTGGACAAGTGTAAGTGGGGGGGCGTGGGGGAGGGCCCGCTCCAGCCCAGGTGGTTCGGGGGGCGTCTCGAGGGCAGGCTGGGTTCGCCTGTGACAAAGCCCTGTGCCTGGCCCACCCAGGAGCGGCAGGGACCTGTGCAGCCCCTTCAACACCCCCCACCCCCCGTCCAGCCTCAAGTGGGGCTGCCTCTGCCGTTCAGCTGTCCGGACCCTCTCCCCCTTCCCCCGCCACGTCTCGGCGGCCAGGCCGAGCTCCTCCGCTGGCCCTCAGCTCCGTTGGCCGCAGGCTGTGCCGTCTCCCCGCGGGGCCCGGCTGCGGAGGCTTGACTTGGTGGTGCCTTCTCCCCACTTCTGCTCCCGGAAAGCAGGGGTCCCTATTTGGAAGGAAGCCTCTAGCCAGCTTCTCCCACGGCTGTGGACTCACGCTGAGAGCTGGGGGAGGGTGTGGCCTTCGGGCTGGCTGGCTTGGAAGCTCTGTGCTCCAGCGCTGCTCACCCCCCCCACCTTCTCCCTCCTAGATGCGCCCCAAAATCTGGACGATCAGATTAAGAAAGTGTCCCAGCAGGTGCTCGAGAAGCGAGCCTACATCTGCAGCCACCCCCTGGACAGGACGTCCTGAGGCGGCGGGCAGTGCCCTGGGCGCCGGGCAGCGTGTTCTCCAAGGCGGGGACCTGGAGGTTCCCACGGCCTGAGGGCGCCTCCTCTTGGCTCTGAGCTGCCGCACTGCCGCCTGACACAATCCAGGAGCTGGAGAGACGCGGACACAGCGGGGTACCCCAAGTGTGAGGACCTGCTGGCTCAGGGGACTTCGCGCCCAGACCGGAGCCCGCACCGCGCCTGGCGCCAGCTGCCGTTTCCCAGGAAACAGCGTGACGTTCACGCTCGGAGTGACGTGTACTTTTGAAACACGTGAGGGATGTAAAGTGGCGGTGGCTCGCTCTCCCGGTTGTGTTCTTCCTCCGATGCCGCCTTTGCCGGATGCAGCCTGAGCGCGTCGCTCCGGTGAGGCTCTGCCTGCTGCACGCCCGCCAAGCTCGCTCCAGGCTGGGCCCCCCCCCACGCCCGCCTCGGGGGTGGCGTGCCCCCCCCCACCCCCCCGCAGGCTCGCTCTCCCCCCAGGTGCAGGGCGCAGCCCGCTGCGGTGCCGCGACAGCAGGCTGGGCGCCCTGACGCCGGCCCGAGCGTCCGCAGGCACATCTGTGGTGGGCAGGCCACGGGGGCCCCCAGGAGCTTGCCGGGCGAGAGGTCTGGGCGAGGGGGGCTGGGCCCAGGCCCCTGGGGTCAGAGGAAAGAAGTCTTCCGCCTCACTGGCAAGCCCTTCGCTAAGCCACGCCCCTTTCCCTTGGTGAGCAAAGGTCCCGGCTCTGCCAGCACCACGTCCGGGTTCTGTACGAGCCCGTGGATGCGGCTGCGCAGGGAGGGAGGCCCAGAAAGCCCCGAGGCCCGGCCCCCACCGCCCTCAGCTGCAGCCCAGGACCAGGCCTGGCGAGGACCAGGCTCGGCGTGGTGCAGGGCTCACCAGTGCCACACAGCCGCGTAGGGTCGGCGCCTGGGGCCAGATCCCGGGCCGCCCACCCACCACCCCAGACCCGGTTTCCCGGCAGACACGTGGCCCCCCCATCCGAGTGGACGCGTGGCCGAGGTCTCACCTGGCGCGGGCTTCGGGGCCGGGGGCAGCGCCAGGAAAGGCGGCGGCCGCTTGTACAGCTCGAAGTCCTGGTGGCGCCTGTCCCAGCTCCACCGCTCTCGGTCCAGCACGGGCTGCGGCAGGTTCCCGGCCGGCGCTTCTTCCCTCCGCTCCTGAGCCGGGAAGGGTGAGCGAGGAGACAGGCCCTGTGGCCGCCGCCCGGCCTGCCCCTCCCCGCGCGCCTCACTCACGTCTTGGAGGAAGCCCGGGGGCAGCAGCCTGAGATGAGAGTCGCTCTGGCCTCCCTGGAGCCCCGTCACCTGGAAGCCGCTGGGTGTAAGCCAGGCCTGGCGCGCCCGCTCCCTGGCTTTCCTTTCCTCCTCCTCCGGGTCCCGAGGCTCCACCATGGCCGAGAGGTAATTCTGCGCGTATGTGAATCTCTTCCTTGGCTCCTAGGACGAGGGGCGAGCGGGTGGGTGGGCCTGGATGTGCCGGCACTGACCGAGCTGCACAGCGGCCCCGAGGGTCACGGGCTGGCGACTGCCAGAGGCAGCCCTTTCCTCACGGTAACCTGCCGGGGGCTGGGCCCTTCCTGCTGGGCTAGGCTGCTTTCATGCAGCAGCAGCAGCAGCAGCTCACGCCCTGGACCTGAGGAGCCTGCAGGTCGCAGCTGTGGGCCGAGGTGCTCTGGCTCCACCACCTGGGGGGCGGGATCCCCTTTCCCCGGGCACCCGCCTTTCTCTCCTGGCACTTGGCCCCTTGTCCACGCCCCCTCGTGGGCTGGCGGCCATCTGTACACCGAGACCCTTGTGGTCCCCAGCTTGGCCAGGAAGGAAGGAGCCTAGAGGCCACGCCTGCTGGGAGAAGGGATGTGTGCTGCGCCCCGGCCTTGCGCTCACCTTGGCCATCTGCTTATAGAGCTGCTTCTTCGCCAGCTCCGTGGAATTCAGGGTCTGGATGCTGTAGTTGTAGACAGCGTCCCCGGCGGGGGCCGAAATTCTGATCACCCTCACCACCGGCTTCGGAGGCTTCCTGCTGGCCTGGTAAACGCCCGCGATGTTTTGCTGGAGGAACAGACGGCACAGCCGTCACCCACACAAGGCACCGTTCGCGTGACCATTCGCTACGCGGGTTTACGAGCAGACGGGGGGTGGGGGGGCACAGCCGGAAAACTGCGTCAGGAGATGAAGTAGTTGCAAGTGCCCAGGTTAAAGCAGCAAATGTGGAAAAATACGTGGCCCAAGTCATAGTTAAAGGCCCGACCTTGTCATCAGAATCACAGGTGGAGAGAGAATACGAACAGGATGGCGTACTGTCCGCAGAGAAACACTGACCTTGCGTCCTAAAAACATATGCCATCGAGTCACAGCTTCTACAGGCTCCAGAAACCACAGCACATGCAAACAGCACGGAATACATGGGAACAGCACAGTGCAACTGCCGGGAGGGAGGAAATTAACCTGCAGGTGGACACATTCTCTTTAAAAGAGCAGGTCAGTGCTGGTCTACACTCGGGAAACACCCCAAGCCAGCGCATGTACGGCTGAGGGCGCAAACAGTTGGCGCTGTGACTAAGGACACCTCCTCAGAAACCACAGTGAGAGGACAAGCCAAGCTGGGCAAGGATCACTGCGAGCCATGTAATCCACGTGGTCCCAAAGCCCACATAGCAGCAAGGAAAAGACTAGATTTCTTCTCAGTGCAGGAAAGGAGCAAACATCGGGAAAGCTGCTGGCCGGAAGGCGCTCTCCAGGTGAGTGACCGTCTGTGGAAAGGCGCTCAAGTCATCATTCATCTACTGAAAACACCACGGCCACAGTCGCAGTGGGTACTGCAGTGGGAAGGACCACAGAGGCGGAGACTGAAGACTGGACCGATTCAAGAGCTGGCAGGGTTGCAGCACAAATGGAGCCACATGTATTTGCCAGTGAGAGTGTGAAACGCTGCAGACACTTTGGAAACACGGTACATAGAAGCGTGGTCTGTCAAAGCGTGCGCCTACCGGACTGGCCTGTAATTTCACTCCTAATAGCGGCCCCTTCCAGAAAAAAACAAAACAAAACTGGAAAGTCAATAAGATAAGTCAGTTGTCACACAGACGATGGAGAACTTTCTGCAAGAATATATACACAAAAGGGCAAATTTTCCAAAACATTCGTGGGCAACAAAATCAGCTGTCATACGCACACGGTGTGGCTCTCTGAAGAGAATACAGAAATGCAACTTTAATGACGATCGTAATCACCACTAACAGGTTCGTACAGGAAAGGTGACTTGCTCTTACGGAGACCTCAGGTAGGGAGGACTCCAGTCCTCTTGGAGCACTCCCGGGTGCCTCTGCGTCTGGCTTGTCACCGGCCTGAGGCTCGTGAGGCTTTGAGGCCCACCCGTCAGCTGTGCGCCCCTTTCTGTCTCGGGAGACTCCGAGACAACTGCTCCTGCTGCTTGGAGAAGAAGTGGAATGCTTCCTACATGCAGAAAATATAAGTGCTAGATGGAATAAAAATTTAAAGATTGGCCGGGCGCGGTGGCACGCACCTTTAATCCCAGCCTTGGGAGGCTGAGGCTAGGAATCGCTTGAGTCCATGGGTTCAAGACTACCCCAGGCAACATAGCGAGACCTAGTCTCAAAATCTTAGCTAGGTGTGGTGGCATGTGCCTCCCAGCTGACTGGGAGGCTGAGGCTAGGGAACACTTGAGTCCACAGGCACAGGACTACCCTGGGAAACATAGCAAGGCCTATCTCAAAACAAAACAAAACCATATAAAAATCTTAATTCAGAGAAAACAAAAGAAAGCATAAGCTTACTTAAGTCGAAACACTTGAAGTCAGAGGAAGGAAACAGAAAATTTACAAAATTTTACCTTGCTGATTAAAAGATCCCATTAACGGCTAAAGTGGGTGTAAGATACATAGGCTTTTATACATCTGCTTAATAAAGTACAAATGAGACTGTGTCATCCATGGAACCAGAAAAGGATGTGAGGCTGTCTGGAGAGGAAAAACGACTTCCAATGAGAAACTGTTAACTCGCCAGGCACGGTGGCTCGTGCCTGTAAGCTTCAGCCTATGAAGTGGCCGGGACTAGGGATCACGGTTCGAGTCCCACCTGGGGCCTGTAGCGAGACCTAGTGCCAAAAAAAAATAGCTGGGCATGGTGGTGCGTGCCTGTCATCCCAGCTACCTGGGAAGCTGAGGCTGGGGATGGCTTGAGTCTGTGGTACCCCGGGCAATGAGAGCCTGCGGTTCCATGGGCAAAAATAGCGAGACCTGGTCTCAAAAAAAAAAAAAGAGAAACTATTAACTAGTACAGTGACCACGGTGGGCAGCCAAGTTAGTGGAATGGAAAAGCCAACAGAACTCAGACCAACGGTACAAATCAGGAAGGGAAATGAGAAGGGCCCCGTGAAACCCTCCCTCTCGCATACTAAGCACGAGCCCAGGGATGAGGAACGTTCCGAAAGACCAGTGAGCATCTCAGTTGAACTGGAAAGGAAAATAATCAAGTGGCCGGGCATGGTGGCTCATGCCTGTAAGCTTCAGCCTATGAAGCGGCCGGGGCTAGGGATCGCGGTTCGAGTCCTGCCTAGGGCCCGTAGCGAGACCTAGTTCCAAAAAAAAATAGCTGGGCGTGGTGGCGCGCGCCTGTCATCCCAGCTACCTGGGAAGCTGAGGCTGGGGATTGCTTGAGTCCGTGGTCCCCTGGGCAACAAGAGTCTGGGGTTCCACAGGCAAAAATAGTGAGACCTAGTCTCAAAAAAATCAAGTGGGCATCAGATTTACTGCACCTCATGATGCTACAAAGCAGTGTATGGGGGAGGGGGGCTGGAGAGGTTTGATTCTGTGATCCTGAAACACCTCGGTTGCTGTCCGAGCACGAGGACAGACTGGAGACCTTGGCGCTGCAAGCACCAGTTTATCACCACACACTTGCTACAAGGAAAAGGAGTTGTAAAGGATAAAGCGGTGTGAGTTCAAGTAGCAGCAGCAGAAGAAAAACGCTCCGTTAGGGGGAGGACTTCTGCTGCACGGCGGAGGAAGGAGCTCAGTCCTCTCCTCAAACGGCAGTGAGGGGAGTGGTCATCAGGAACCACTGGAAACTGACCAAAGGTGGCTGCGTGTTCATTCACAGAAACGTGCTGCGTCCTGGGTGGGCTAAGCGTCAATGCCACCTCCCCAGAGAAGTCACACCTGCAGTCACGCCAGGGGCAGCAAGTCACAGGGCCAGGTGAGGTTCCTGATTGGTCCAGCGCCTCCTATGTTCCTTGTTGCCTGAGGGCTGCCCGCAGGCCAGAGGTGTGTGGGCGGGTGGGGAAGGAAGTGCCCAAGCAGACTGCAGCACCCTGCCCCTCACACCACCACCCTGGCTGCTGAGGGTCCAGGTGCTTTGGGCTCAACAGCTGACGCTGTGGCTGATCACTAAGTGATGTCAGCTGGGGGGTGGGGAGGGGGCTCAGGAAGCCAGGCTTTAAAATCTAAACTCTTGGGAAAAGGAAACAAAAGCAACAGCCACATACCTCCGAGGAGACGGATTCCAATTTAGCACAGGCGACTCACAAAAGAACGAGATGGCGCTGGGCATGGTGGCTCGAACCTGTAAGCTTCAGCTTATGAAGCGGCTGGGGCTAGGGATTGCGGTTCGAGTCCTGCTCGGGGCAACACAGTGAGACCTAGTCCCAAACAACAGCTGGGTGTGGTGGCATGCGCCTGTAATCCCAGCTACCTGGGAAGCTAAGGCTGGGGCTCGCTTGAGTCCGTGGTACCCCGGGCAACATGAACCTGTGGTTCCACAGGCAAAAATAGCAAGACCTAGTCTCAAAAACAAAAAAAAATCAAGATCCTCACCCATGTGCCCCCAATCCGCCACCACCTACCCAGGAAACAAATCAGAGTGCAGAGTTTGCACTGTGCACGTTCACGGTCCACTCACTGACCAGAACTTAGGGGCATGTTCAGGAAAACGAAACAGACGGTCGGCTGACTCAATACAGACACTCAAAAGCAGCTATTACAAAAAATAAAGCCTTTTTTTTTTTTTTTTTTTGAAACTAGGTCTCGCTATTTTTTGCCCGTGGAACCGCAGGCTCACGTTGCCCAGGGTACCACGGACTCAAGCAATCCCCAGCCTCAGCTTCCCAGGTAGCTGGGATTATAGGCGCACGCCACCACACCCAACTATTTTTTTTTGGGGGGGGGGACTAGGTCTCGCTACGGGCCCCAGGTGGGACTCAAACCATGATCCCTAGCCCCAGCCACTTCATAAGCTGAAGCTTACAGGCACAAGCCGCCATAGAGGAAAACTTGGGCAAAACCCTCCATGAAATACAATTCAGAAATCCCTTCCTGGAATCATCTGCAGAAGGCAAAAAGTTGAAGGAAAACATAAACAGATGAGACTTCATCAAACTAAAAGGCTTCTGTACAGCAAAAGAGACAACAGAACAAACTAAAAGAAGCCCAACCAAATGGGAAAAAATTTTCACCCTCCACAATAGTGATAAGGGATTAACAACACAGATCCACAAGGAACTCACACAACTAAACAAAAACAAAACAAGAAGCCCAATCAAAAAATGGTGAGAAGAACTGAAAAGACACTTCTCCAAAGAGGAAATACAAATGGCCAACAGGCACATGAAAAACTGCTCAATATCACTGGCAATCAGAGAAATGCAAATCAAAACCACAATGAGATACCACCTTATACCAGTAAGATGGCCCCACATCCAAAGAACAGGCAACAACAAGTGCTGGCGAGGATGTGGCGAGAAAGGAACACTCTTGCACTGCTGGTGGGAATGTAAACTCGTCCAGCCACTATGGAAAACAGTATGGAGGACCCTCAAACTCATGAAAATGGAACTACCATTTGACCCAGCAGTCGCACTTCTGGGAATCTACCCAAAGGAGACCTCAATGTGGGTACAAAAGCACTATTTATAATTGCAAGGACATGGAAACAACCCAGATGCCCCAGAACAGATGAGTGGATGAAAAAGATGTGGTCTATATACACAATGGAGTATTACTCATCAATTAAAAATGACAAATTTGATGAATTTATGGAAACATAGAAGAAATCATACTAGCAGAAACA
>PVHY01033108.1:0-11373 GCA_004024945.1 Uropsilus gracilis
CACACGCACGGAGGGGTGACGGAGTCTCACACGCACGGAGGGGTGACGGAGTCACACACGCACGGAGGGGTGACGGAGTCTCACACGCACGGAGGGGTGACGGAGTCTCACACGCACGGAGGGGTGACGGAGTCTCACACGCACGGAGGGGTGACGGAGTCTCACACGCACGGAGGGGTGACAGAGTCACACACACAGGAACAGTGTTCCTTTCGTTCAAAGGGCCGGAAACCCTACTTGAAGGGAGGTGGGTGAGCCTGAGCCACCACGCGAGTGACATCACCAGGACAGGGGTGCAGCCTCCCCACCACCTGGAAGCACGGCCCCCGGAAGCCAGGCGAGAAGGCCGCCCATGCAGGGCGGGGCGGGCCAGGGTGCAGCGCCGTTGGGAGGGAGGGAGTCTCAGGCGGCAGAACCAAGTCCTCCAGGAGAGCAAGGGGGGCCTGGTGGCTGCGCAGGGACAACAGGATGTGGCCCTGCCGGAAGGCCCGGCCACCGCAGCACCCATGGTGCCAGCACAGCCCAGGGTGGCCGGGCCGCAGAGACGCTGACCAGCCGCCGGCCTTTCTTGGGTGCCGTCTCGGGAATCTGGTGTGTGTTTCATGGCGGCCGCGGCCCACCGTGGGTCACCGGGGCGGGCGCCCTGGGGCTGGGTGCTGGGCGGCAGGCCTCCGGCAGGCGTCCAGCAGGAGCCTGGGAAGGGCCAGGCAGTGCAAAGCAGGGGGCCTGGAGGCCTGTGCACCCCGGACCTCCGCTGGTCCCTCCTTGGCCCCTGGTCTGTCACGTCAGGGCCGCGCCGGGGCGGGAGGAGCGAGAGCTGAGCTGGGAAGTGGGTGCGCGGTGGCCAAGCAGACTGCGGCCGCGGCCAGGCCCCTTGAGGGGTCACCGCTCCAGACAGGAGCCTCCAGCTGTCCGAGCCGTGGTCCTTCACCGTAAAGTGACCACAAAGAACAGAGTCCTGCAGCCTCCTCGGCAAACGGTGCTGGGCGAACTGGATCAAGATGTGCCAAAACGAGCCAAGGCCCCTCCCCCCCCGCCAGGTACAAAACCAACTCAAAATGGACAAAAGACTTGGATGTCAGACCCGAAGCATAAACGCACGGAGGGAAACTTGGGCCAACCCCTCCGTGAGCTCCAATGCAGAAACCCGCTTCTTGCTGCATCGACAGCCGGCAGGGAAGCGAAGGGAAACGTGAACGGCGGGGACTGCATCAAACTAAGGAGCTTCCGTGCAGCAAAAGAGACAACAGAGAAAGCAAAAAGAAGCGCGACCGAATGGGAAACAATTTCCTGCCCTCCGCAAGCGATAAGGCACTGATAACAAAGACCCGTGAGGAACTGACACAGCTTAGCTAAAGCAAAGCAAGAAGCCCAGTCCAAAAATGGGGGGAGGAACTAAAAAAACCACTTCTCCAAAGAGCAAATCCAAACGGCCAACAGGCGCATGAGGAACTGTCAACGTCACCAGCCATCAGGGAAACGCAAATCAAAACCCGATGAGCTCCCACCTTACGCCAGGAGGAAAGGCCCACACCAAAAAGGGGGCAACGACAAGTGCTGGCGCGGATGCGGAGAGAAAGGAGCACTCTTACGGTGCTGGTGGGAGTGCAAGCTGGCCCAGTCACTGTGGGAGGCTGCGTGGGGGACCCTCAAACTGGTGAAAACGGAACTACCCTTTGAGCCAGCAATGGCTCTTCTGGGAACCTACCCAAAGGAGACCCCGACCCTTGTACAGAGGGACCCCTGTACCGGATGTTTACAGCAGCACTAGTTATCACTGCAAGGACATGGAGACAAGCCCCATGGCCCAAAGGAGAGGCATGGATGAGCAAGCTGGGGTCCACATACACAACGGAGTATGTGCTCATCGATTAAAGATGATACACTGGATGAGCTTACGGTCACACGGATGGGCCTAGAAGAAATCATGTTAGCAGAAACAAACCAGAGAGAAAAAGACCGAAACCAAATGGCTCCAGCAGTACACGGGACATGGGAGAAGCCAATAAAAGGCCAGGAGGAAAGTCCAAACAACCTGAAACACAAACTGAAGTACAAAACTCGGGGTGGGGGGGGGACGATCAGGGAGGGGAGAGCCTGGGGGACTACGAAGGTGTGAAATAATTACATATATGAATAAGTCATATATAAATAAGTTACTTAAAAGAGAGAAAAGAACAGAGTCCTGGGCACTGCTTGGGCCAACAGCAGCCCCCGCAGGCGGTACCCCCACCCCCACCCCGAGCCCCACCCCGCACCCCACCCCGCACCCCGCCCCCGGGGCAGCTGGGTGAGTCCCAGGCGCTGCCCGCGAGGGGCGTGGCTGCCCACTAGCTGGGACCCCGGTTGGGGTTGGGGGGGGCCCGGCGCGTGCCTCCCTCCCAGGTGGTGGTGAAGGCCAGTGTAGACTGCCCGTGCGGCTCGAGGCAGAGCCGGTCGGCGCCCGCCACCTGGCGGCCGGAGCGCGCGTGACAGCCGAGGGCGCGAGGGGTCAGCCCTGCCGCTGCCTCAGGAAGAGGGACCTGGCTGGACGGGCCCCGCCCTCCTCCCTCCCCCGCACTTTCTTGGGCTAGCTCCTGTCCCCAGGCCTGGGGCTCCTCATGGGGCTGAGAGCCAAAGCTGATGCCTTCACAGGGCGGGAAGCCCAAGGGTGGGGCCCAAGACCACCTGGTGTGGGGCCACAACCTTGGATGTGTGTGCCCGCATGTTCATGTGCACACGCGTGTGCCTGTGTGTGCCCAGCGTGTGTGCCCCAGCATGCGTGTGTCTGTGTGTGTCCCATGTGTTGCGGGAGGAGGAAGCAGTCCGGTGGCCCGGCTCTGGGGACCGCAGACAGCCCTGCCCACACGTCCCTAATCGTTCCTGCTCCCAGCCTGACCGCCTGCTGCCTCCACTGGGTCCCCACCCACCCTGGCCTGTGTGGGGCCGTAGTCCTGGTGTGTGCAAGCCTCTGTGCTGGGAGCTGGGGGACAGTAGGGCCGTGGAGCTTAGGTGAGGGCTGACAGCGGTGGCACACCCCCGAGCGTGTCCCGGGAAGGCTCACTGTGTGACGCTCGGCCGCTCGACAAGACACAAGGACTCCGATTGAAGGTCAAGGCTGCAGGGTTATTCCTGGGGCACCAGGGTCCCCCAGGCAGGTTGGCAAGAGCGGCCCCAGCAGTCTCTGTGACAAGCTTTTATGGACAAACCACCGCCGCCCCTCTCGTGAGGCCAGCAGCAGTGGAGGACGCGTTCCCATACTGCAGGGTGCCTGCCCATAACTGTATTTCCAGTAACACTGGCGTCCATCCTCCATGAGGTGGGCACCGCTGGCGTCCATCCTCCTTCGGGGGGACAAGACGGTTGTCAGGAACAACCAGGAGCAAGGGGAGGCGGACACAGACTGTGGGCCAGCCGGCCGTGGCGGGTCCTGTCCACCGAGACCGGGGAGAGGCTGCTGGCCTCAACATGGAGGTTGTAAACAAGATGGAGTCACTGCGGTCAGTCTCTTCCCAGCACTCAGGGTGAGACGGGGGTGCGGAGCCAGGACGGTTCCTTGTCGGAGATGACAGGGGACGAAGGACAGAGAGACTCCAGCGGTCACTTTGTGCCCTGCTGGAGCTGTACGTGGCCTTGAGGCTCCGTGGGGTATCCGGGTCTGCCTGAGGCCTGTCCCTAGGAAGGGCTTTGAGTGTGTTTCCGTACGGGCTGACCACTTGCAGGGGCGAGGTGCTCCTGGGGGTCCTCGAAGCCACCACCAGTCCAGCCCGAGCGCGCTGCCCCTTCCTCAGCCAGACCCCTCTGCCCTCACCTGCCTCCTCTCACCGCCGCACATTCTGACCCTGTGGTCCTCAGAACCAGCGAGTCCTCCTCGGCCAGTGGTCCAGGGCCAGGGCCCCTGTCGCAGGAAGGACGGGTCACAACCACTGTTATTGCTTGCTGGTCTGGCAAACAACAGCAAAACCCCTCATGCTACGAGACCAGCCAGGTACCACCTCCTCCAGGATGCCCTCGGGGATTTCCCAACAGGACAACCTCACTCTGGATCCTCTGACTGCAAGGAAGGGAAACAGCTATGTGCTGGCTAGTCTACCCCCGCCCTGTGAACAGGAGGTGTCCCCATGCCCAGCCCAGGGCCTGGCTCCCAGGAGCCGTCATGAACATCTGCCAGGGTGGGGCTGCTGGTGGGGCAGGTAGGACCGGGCCTGACAGTGCCTGCCTCGGGCTCTTTCCCACACCATGTTTCCCAGCAGCCGGAGGTCCCCCTCACCTCTGCCTACCTCCAGGTGCCTGGCCTGGCACCAGCTTTTATTTAGCACCTACTATGTCCTAGGTGCTGGGGTGATAGCGCAACCAAGATTGCAGAGTCCTGCCTCTGGGAGTTTGTCTCCTAATGGAGGATTATCTCCAGCAGGTTCACGTTCCTGACAATGCATGACTCAAGCAGCGAGACTCCTGGCTTGCAGGCGTGGCGAGTCCCAGCGCTCAAGCCCGCTCTCGGATCTCCGTGTCTCTCTCCTTTGGCTCCCACATTGGCAGGCGATGCCTTCCCTCACAGGTGGCGTCTGCGAGCTGCAAGATGCACCACTCCTTCCTCGCTGCCAGGCAGGCCCCCCACCCCGGGGTGGTGGTGGTGGTGTTGTTGAGCCTTTATTTTTCAGGGCGTAAAGGAGACTAGTGAGTGAGCAGGCGAGCAAGACCCACAGCAAGGCTGCGGCTCTGGTGGCTGGGCAGGTGCAGCTGGTGGGCTTGGATGGGGAAGGAGGACGGAGGGAGGAGCTCAGTCCTGGGCGAGGAACGGGGCTGCACTGGGTGAGGGCGGGGTGGGTGGGTGGGTGACACTGGGAGGAGCCCTGGGTGCCCAGCTCTGTAGTCATTACTACACAATCCAGGCTTATTAGCTTTCCATCGAGCCACAGATCTGCTGTCCGTCTGTCTCTGTCTGCCCTGTCCGTCTGTCCATGTGTCAGTCATCTGGTGCTCTTCTGTAAGAGACAGTCTCCCCTGTACCTCTCTTGCACAGTGTCAGTATGGAACCCGGGACTTTTATTTACTCCAAACCGCCGCGTGACTGCCCCCCCCCCCCGCTGGCCTCCACGTCTCTCAGTGAGAACGTTCGAGCATTCCTTGGCCTCAGCGCATGTGTCCCAGCCACATCCTGGCATCCCTCCCTCCCTTTGGAGGGGCGCGACTTGGAAGCCAGGATTTGGGGGCCCGGCAGGCTCGCTGTGGGGAGACACAGCGCCCACGGGCTTCGCGCCCCTCGCTGGACACAGGCTGGTGGTCTGCGCGTGCCCTGGATGCACGCCCGCGGCTGCCGCTGAGGGGGCCGACACCCCGCTGGCCCTGGCCATCTCGGCCTTTCTTCTGTGCGTCCCCAGGCTTCCCCACGGGCTCGGTCTCTGTGGATGACACGTTCTGGCATCACTGCTGGATTTTCCGGGGTGAGGGGATGTCCCCCAGCCTGTGTGGAGGACGGTTTCGTCAGGAGCCCACTGGCCGCCTCTGTGCCAGCAGCTGGACATGGTGGGCAGTTGGGGACTTCAGTCCATGGCAGGCCCGGCCTCCCGGGGGCACTTGCGGCTCCTCCCCGTGGCCACCTCCTGTGCCCGGCTCTGCCTCCTGGGGCCGGGCTCCAGCTGGCCGGCACCTCCTCCCGCCCCCGGGCCCAGATCCGCCGGACCTCAGGAGCCTCGTCTGCGCGGTGGTGCCAGGCCCGGAACGTCGCTTTCCGTTGTCCCAGCTGTGCCCCGCGGTGCCGGGGCGGCCTGGGACGGCCCCTCTCCCCACGTGTCCTGGTGGCGTCTGGCAGAGTGTCTCCTGCACCCAGGAGGCCCCTTCTCAGCTCAGAGCTTTGTCTGCTCCCCATCGTTCTAACTCGGCTTCTGAGCACCGACGCGCTCGGGCCTGGAACAGAGCACCTGGCGACAGTTATTAGCTTCACACACTCGACTCAGTTTCACTGCTTCGTTCTCTCCATCTGTCTGAAGGAGCAAGAACCATTCGCTTCCTCCTAAGAGGACAACGAGAGGAAACTTCGATGGCAACGATGTGCTGACGCCACGGGCTGGGGTGAAGGAGCGGCCGACGTTGCCGATGTTACCTGCCTTGGAGACACCGCTCACGGGGAAATCGCTCCTCTCTGAGTCGGCTGACGCTGGCCTGTAAGTCCTTGCTGTCAGGAGCTCTTCAGACCAGCACCCAGACTTTTTGAAATCGGCGTGCAAAAGGGGCAAAAGCCACTAATCAACAAGCCACAGGTCTGCATCCCCCACGTGTAGTAGTTGGCACTCAAATGCAGTCTGACAACAGGGTTTTATGAACAAGGGAACATTAACAGGGAAGACAAAACAGTCCTCACAGCCTCAAGTGGCCGTTATCTGACCCCAGTCACCATTTTCAGGCCCAAAAGTCCCAAAGGCACATGTCCAAGATGGCGCCCTTTGCCCCTCCCAGCCTGAGGCAGGCACTCTGCAAAGTCCAGTCTTTCTCCAGCGTCTTCTCTTTGCTTCTTCTTCTCTCCAGCGTTCTGAGCTGTGGCTTCTCCGAGCCTCTTCAAGCTTCTTCCACAATGGCTGATGCACAAATCAGCTTTCCCCATCCCTGGCATCTCCAGGGACCAGCTCACGATGCCGCCTTGCTGCGGCACCACTCTCTCCACACCGGCCACTCTTCTGCCGTCCACCATGGCTCTTTGTTACTACCAACTCTTTCAGGGGGCTTCCCCCGGCCAGGCCACCTGGACCTGCTCTCTCAGTCCGCCATTCTCGTCTGCTTCCTTTCCTTTGTATTCCCCTTCCTTTGATCTGCCTTTTGGCGCTTCTCGCGTCCTCTCTTGCGTCTTTCTCTCAGACCTGCCCGCCAGGGTGCTCTGGTGCCAAGATGTTTAACTGCGTCACTCCCAACCCTGCCTCAGTTTAAAGGTGAAAAGTAATTCCGAGCTTGCTAAGCAGCCAGTCAGCCCGAAGCACAGGTGTTGGCGGCAGCTCCTCTCGGGAAGACAGCAAGAACGACCAGCCGAAACATACCCGCTGGACAGGAAAGGAGTTTCTCCACGTGGCAGGCGTCTGCGGGTGGACTTTGCGGATCTCTCTCTTCAGCTCGCAGGTTTGCTGTGAAGCCGGTGCCCGACTCTGCGGCCCTCCTCTCCCGAGGGGTGGGGAGGGCGCCCAGTTTTCTTGGATGGCTTCTCCCGAAATGGGGAGAAGACACGGATAGGCCTCACATGAGCATGGACGGGGCCGCCCAGCACGAAGCTAAGACTGCAGACCCAGCAGCACGGCTCGCTCTATCCCAGGAACACAGGCGGACCCAACCAAAGGACACAGCCCCGGGAAAGGAAGAGACCCAGAGAGGAGATCTGCTGGTGATAGAGAGGCTGATTCTGGGGGCCGAGCTGGTACAGGGCACGCCGGGCACCAAGAGCACTGCGGTGGGTATTGCGATGGGTCTCCCATGCCTCGCTCAGCCTCCGTCGCCGACGCGGAGGTTGGCTGTGTCTTGGCGATGCGCCTGGGGCCTCAGGGAACACGGGGTGCAGACAGCTCCTCAAGGTGCTGCGTTCATGCCCTGTGGCTTAGTAACCAGAAGTCAGGTCGTGCGTTGTATGTTATCAGGTCGTGCGTCGTATGGGGGCTTATTTTTAGCTGGTTAGACTTTAGGGTAGTTCTGTTTTTGGTTTTTAATTTTTGTTTTTTTGAGACCAGGTCTCACTGTGTTGCCCGGGGTCGTCTCAAACCCGCGAACTCAAGCGGTCCCTGGCCTCTTGCCTCCTAGCATTTGGATTACAGGTGCACGCCACCATGCCTGGCTACATTTTATTTTTAGTACCATTTTCCCTAATGGTTGTGCACCTGCACCCCCAGCCACAGTGCTGGGCTCTCCCCAAGCCCCACCCACTCCGGTCCCCTCTCGGTCCAGCAGTGTCAAATGGTATCTCACTGTTAGCTCTACGTGATGCTGAGCGTCTTTTCATGGGCCTGCCGACCATTTGTTTGTCCTTGAAAAAATGATCCTCCGCCCACTTTAAGAATGGGTTGATGCCACATGGTGGTGCATGCCTGTAATCCCAGTTACCTGGGAGGCAGAGGCTAGGAATCACTTAAGTCCGTGGGTTTGAGACTCCCCCGGGCAACATAGCGAGACCTAATCTCAAAATAATCGCTGGGCATGGTGGTGAATGTCTGTAATCTCAGCCACTTGGGAGGATGAGTCTAGGGATCGCTTGAGTCCATGGGTTTGGAACTACCCCAGGCAATATAGTCTCTAAAAAAAAAAAAAAAAAAAGATGGGCTCATTTGTGGTTTCACCATTGAGTTGGGTACATGCCTCATCTATTTTCGATACTAACCTCTTATTAGATAGATGGTTTGAGAATTTTTTTCACCCTGAGAGTTACCTTTTTTATTATTCTTTTTAATATGAAAACTTCTTAGTCTGCTGTCATTCACTAATTTCTGTTTTCTTGTGGATTGCACTTTGGGTTCTATCCAAAATATCACTGCCAAGAACAACATTAAAGAATTTTTCTTCTGTGTTTTCTTCTAGGTGCTTTACAGTTTTTGGTCAAATGTTAAGACTTTAACCCATTTCAAGGCAATTTCTGTTAGTGGTGAAGGACAGGAATTCAGTTTTATTCTGTCATCATTCAGTTTCCCCAATAACATTTATTGAGGAGAATATCCTTTCCCCATTAGATATTCTTGCTTCCTTTCTTAAGTGTTAGTTGATTATGTCTGTCTGGGTTTGTTTCTTGGTTCTCAATTCTGCCAGGGGCCTACGTGTTTATTTCTATTCCATTACCATGATGTTTTGATTAGTATAGCTTTGTAATATAGCTTGAAACCAGGGCATATGATGCTGCTTGTGTTACATCAGGATTCTGCCTTCTTTTCAGGATGATTTTTGCAACTCAGGGTCATTTTTTTTTTGATTCAATATAAATGTTAGAATTATATTTTCTCTTTCTGTGAAAAATACCATCGGGGGTTGAAGAGGCTTATATCAGATCTATACACAACTTTGTCTCATAGCGACATTTTTAAAGCAATTTAATTTTTCCAACCTATAAGCAGAGATTCCTTTCCATTTATTTGTGGCTTCTTCAGTCTCTTCCATGAATGTCTTCTTGTTTTCAGTGTAAATATCTTTCACATCCTTGGTTCCATTTATCCTTAAATATCGGAGTGTTCTTAGGCTATTGTAAGTGGGATTGCTTTCTTTCTTTTTCAGATTTTCACTGTGAATAGATAGAAACAAAGGTGATTCCTGGAGCATCATATCCTGCAACTTTACCGAATTTGTTTAGCATAGACATTTCTAGAGGTGTCCTTAGGGCTTCTCGGTGTACGATGATACCACTTGCAAACAGACCACTTTCCTTCTTCCTTTCAGCTCTGACACCTTTTATTTCTTCCCCTTGCCCGGCTGCCCTGGGAAGGTTGGCAGATGGCAGTGGTGGCATGGTAACACCCCTCATTTCTCTCCGCTTATCTTTTTCCTGTACTTTATTCTGGATATTTTCTTCTGCTAACCCAGCTCTTTCCCAACTGGATTTACCACTTGGGCCTGCAAATGAGTTTGGAGTTTTAGTAACTGGGTTATTTAGTGAACGGTTTCTTAGTCTTGTCTTAGCCAGACTTCCCCAGTGATAGGTGCTGGGTCTGCCCTCCTCCCCCATTAACAGCTGAATCTGAAGCTCCAGTTCAGGCCTTATTTGGAAAGTGGGGGTCTGTATAGACATAACTGAGTTAAAATGAGCTCACGGTGGGCCCTGAGGTCAGGGTGGGCCCTGACCCAAGAAGATGCCCCTATAAAGGGGTGCAGGGACCCCTGCAGGCACAGAGAAAACAGGCATGAACAAACACAGCTGAGAAGGCCGGTGAGGGCCTGGGAGGGGCAGGGGCCTTGGAGGGCGTGCGGTCAGTGAGCGGCCAGCTTCTCCGCCATCAGCCTCTTGGCCAGCACCTGCGGTCCCGGTGCTGCCTGGTCCCGGCCCAGGGGCGTCATGCAAGCGTGAGTGGGCTCACCTGGGCCCGGAAGGCGAGGCTGAAAGGGCGGCCTCGTGCCAGGGTGGGGGGCAGAAGCTAGAGAGCCCAGAGCAAGAACGTGGAGTCCCGGGGAGCTGGGGTGCCTGCCAGCCTCCTGCCCCGCCTGGAACTGCGAGAACCAATCCCCAGGCTGGCCTGCCCACCACGCTCCAGGGTCCTTGGACGCCCTGGCCTCCGCCTCTGGCCCCCGGAACAGAGGGCCCAGCAGCTTCGGGTGTGTTTCCGCTCGGTTTGGTCCTTTCCTGCGTCGGTGCCAGGAATGGGGCCCTTGGACGGCAGACTGGAGCACAGGCCTCCGGAGGGGGGCGGCAGGGGGGTGGGGTGGGCAGGTGTGTTGCCCTCTTGCTTCTCACGAGCCTGTAGGGCGGGCGGGCAGGCGGGCAGCCCAAGACCCCACGAACCGTCCCTGGGGCATTCTCTGTCCTCTGGGTCTCCCCACAGCCCCTCTCCCAGGATGATGCAGCCCTTTTGTCCTCACCTCCCAGGTCCAGCTGCCCCACCCACCTGTGCGCACACCCGCTGGGTCTGATAGGGTGTGCCCCCCCCATTGTCTCCTGTTTAAGATTGCAGATTTTAAGGACAGGTAATGTTAAAATGGGGGAATGACCTTAGCTGGAATTTCCCTTCAGGGGGATGCAGGGGGAAGAAAGAGGTGAAATGGTCAAGGTGAAACAGATTTCCTGGAAGGCGGGAAATCAGGGTATATAAAGGGTGTGCAAACAAAGAGAAGGATTCGATTCAGGATTCGATTCAATTGGATTGGGATTCCAATATGGAGAGGAGATGGGAATCGGCCATCTTGTAAAGATGTGAGCCATGTGAGCTTGGCCATGTGGCCACCGAGGGCCTGCAACCCTCGGCTGGCCCAGACTGGCAGCATGTGTGCTGAATGCACTTAGGAGTTTGCAGATTTGAACTCCGTGTTGGAGTTTGTTTTGCTGAGTTTGATTTGTGTCTGAAAGAGGCCGTGCAAAAGTTAGGCCTGAGAAGAAAGTGAACTTTGCTGGTTCGGCACCATGGAGTTCCTGCTACCTGACGGTGACAAGGAGAAGACAGCGTGGAAGACAAGGAGGAGCAGTCAAAGGAACACGTCTTAAAGCGTCTGGAGATGGACTCTGTCTGGACATTGGTGAGATGATCAGGACCGAGAGACTGAGGATATTTGGGGCAATCTGGGAAAGGACTTTGGACAATACTGAGAAAGGTTTTGGACAATGTTGAAGTATTCTGAGTCTTACATGTTTCTTTTGTAATTATTAGGATAATTAGAAATCACTTTGTTAGAAATAAATTAGTCTGCACTGCACTGATAGTCTTACATTGGTTTGGTATTTTGGTTGAGAAG
>PVHY01033109.1:0-11370 GCA_004024945.1 Uropsilus gracilis
TAGATTCCCAGAAGAGCAATTGCTGGGTCATATGGTAGTTCCATTTTCATTAGCTTGAGGGTTATTAGCACAAATTGTTACCAAACCATTGAGTTGGTGAGTTGGTTGAAATATCTTAAAACTTAGACAATTTAGATTTTTTTTTAAATAGGGCCTTTTTTTTTTGGATAAATGGGTATATATTTCCGAGAGTTGACACTTCTTACAATTACTTTGTACATAGCACCTATCTAATTATAGCTCTTTTTTTTTTTTTGGTATATTTTTTATTGTTGGTATTTAATGTTGGCATTCATTTCTGTATAGTGATTTGGTTCTTCCCTCAGGTGTAGTCTCCAAATTTCTCCCATCACTACTGCACCTGTGAACCTTCACCATATTCCCTTATGTTCCTCTTTTCCATTTTGACTCATCTTTCTCCCCCTACCCTGCTGTATGCTTCAGATCTATGGTCAGTTTGCAAGCTTTGTCTTTTTATTGACCTTTTGTTCAATTTCTCTATATCCCACATGTAAGTGAGCCCATCTGATACTTATCTTTTTCCTTCCAGCTTATTTTGCTTACATAAACCCTTTCTTTCCATCCATGTTGTTACAAATGACATGAATTTGTCCTTTTTGGTCACTGAATAGCAGTCATTGTGTGTGTATACTACTAATTTTTGACCCATTTCTCTTGAAGACATTTTTAGGAAAAATGTTAACCTGCTTCTTACAAAGGGATTTTTTTTTTTTTTTTTTTTTTTTTTTTTTTTTTTTTTTTTTTTTTTTTGAGACTAGGTCTTGCTGTTTTGTCCGTGGAACCACAGGCTCTTGTTGCCCGGGGTACCACAGACTCAAACAATCCCCAGCCTCAGCTTCCCAGGTAGTTGGGATTACAGGCACGCACCACCACACCCAGCTATTTTTTTGGGACTAGGTCTCACTATGGGCCCCAGGCGGTACTCGAACCGCGATCTCTAGCCCCAGCCGCTTAATAGACTGAAGCTTACAGGCATGAACCACCATGCCCGGCCTACAAAGGGATTATTTCAAAAAGCTTTTGTCTGAAGATAGTGAGCTAGCAATGAATCTATCCTGCTTTCCTACAGACAACTGTATCCCACTCCTATTGTGCATGTGCTGCCTTGATCTTGGGAGTACATGTTATTTTTGAGCACACATGCGGCAATTTTAAAAATTGCATTAGGAGAGGAGATGTGGTAGGCAAATAGAGATATGAGAAAATGTTTACCATTTTCTAATGTTTTAATAAGGGAGATACATTTCAAAGTCACATGAGCTATCCTCTCATGAAAATGGTACATATTAAAAAGATCCCTGATGACAAATGCTGAAATGCTGTGGGGGAAAAAACAGATCCTATTACCTTACTAAAGAGAATATAAACTGGTATGGTCATTTTGGAAAATGATTTGGATTTGCCTTTAAAAAACTACAAATCAAAACATCAACTGACCAACAGTCTCACTCTTGGGATAGCTCTCCAAAAAAAAAAAAAACCATGAAACCATCAAGTTGAAAATCCCATGCTCTACAAAATTTATTGCAGAATTATTTACAATAATGCTAGGACTTGGGAACAGACTCTAACAAAGCAGGTAAGAGTATAAGTTGGTGCTACTATCGTGGGGTGCTGTCACCTACCATGAAACATACCATGTACAGGTGTGTTCATAGTATCATTGTTCATAATAGCAAAACAAAAATACCCACTCAAACAGCTATGTTGTCCACTGAAAGTAGAAAGAATAAATAAACTATAGTATAAATACACATTAAAATACAGCGGTGGTAGCTCTTCAGTTACCTGGGCCCCTAGCCCCACAGCTGTGGTGCCTGCTTCCCCAAAGTCCACCAAGGCCTTTGTCTCGGGCCTTTGTCTCGGGATTTCAGTGGCCTGGCCACCTCCTCTAGGTATGGGTATGGGGCCTGGAGTGTGGGCATACCACGTGGGGTTTCTAGTCTTTATGGGAGGTGGGGGAAGCCCTTCTGGGGCATGTCAGGGGGGTGGATGACTAACCCCCCTCTGGTTACTCCCACTCCCATCAGTCCTTATCAGGTACAAGAAAACCACAAATAAACCAACAGAAGAAACAGATGAGGTGAAGGATATGAGTAAAAGCCCTGGACACACACTTCCATGGGTAGGACCTAAAAATGCTTGGACAGAACCACAGAACACGGGTCCATGAGATTAATACAAAGACAACTTACCAATTTTACTCTAACACCATCACCAGGGATTAGCAGTTAGAATTCTGGCACAGAGGAGCCTCCAACAAAAGTAAGGCATGCCTCCTCTGGACAGTGGGAGGAAGGTCATAGAAATATGCAGCCACCCAACAGTTGAGTGGCAAACCATGATCAAAGAGACCAACCAGCTGGAATCTGTCTCCTTGCAGGAACTCCCCAACTGACAAAGGAGAGGAACCAGGCTCTCTAAGTCTGAGACCACAACTACAAGGCAGAAAATAAGAACAAACAAAAACAACAACAGCAACAAATGGGGGGAGAGGGCTGAGAACCTAAAGGAGCAAGAAGGAACATCCTGCAAAAAGAAATAGCCACTGATGGAGTCCAAATAAGCTCAGACTGGCTGCCCAATGAAAGTGATGACTGGAAATTTGAGCACATGGTTCACCAAACCCCAGGAACACAGGTCCTCACCCAGGAAAAGGACATTGCTCCAGAAAAAGAAGAGACTAAAGGGCTAAACATGGACCTGTGAACAGTAATGAGAGGAGAGCTATGAGTGGTGGGCTATGGAGAAGGGGGAGCATATTCAAGAGGAACAACAACCATACAAAGATGACTGAAGTTGTATGATACTAAAAGTAAATAGATAAATAGTACAGTGATGAAGTAAAAATGAATGAACTAGATATAGATGCAAACATGACTGGGTTTCAAAAAAATAAGAATTTTAAGCTCAAAAAGTAAACTGCAGAACACAGTTGTACTTCTATTTATACAAAATTCAAAAATAGAGAAAACTAAAAGGAATATACTATTAAAGAACATGTCCATGTCATTATAATGTAAAGAAAAGGAATAAACAGATCACAAAATTCAGGACAGTGACTGCCTCTGTGGAAGAGAGGGTATGCTTTCACAGGCTAGCCTTCAGTAAACACAGCAATGTTGTGTTTCATAAGTTGATTTATGAGCACAAGACTATTCATTTGGTGTATTTTTTCCATTTAAATAACATTGATTTACAACACTTTATATGATATAGGGTATAGATTTTCACCTCCTCAAATGCATATCAACCACCATGCCCAGAACCATTTCATTTTAATGTTGATTCATACAATTACATACCTTTACTATGTGCAATATATTCACAATAAAATGTAAAATTAAATTAAAAACAATCATTTACTTTTACATTAGGTACCTGGTGTGGCTTATATAAAGGCTAATGGATTAGTTTAATATGTTTTCTTGTCATAGTTGAATAATTTCCACTGCATCCACAAGTAGCAGAATTATACATTTTGAACTATTCCCCTCAAAAATGTCTTTATTTTTGTTGAACTGTTTAATTTTTTATGAACATATGTAAATATATAATTATATATGAATTTTAAGATGCTACGTATGAGTTTAAAGACAGTCATCCCTATAAAAATGCAGTATTTATACATGGTGCATGTTTCAGAAGGTAAATAAAATTACTATTAGACTCAATAGAAAGTGACTAAAGATCAAGTTACATGGTTACCTCTGAATTTACTTTTCCCCCCCTCCCTCCTCCCTCTGGTGCCCCTTCCATTCTCTCAAACCCCACTCTTTGTTGTTTATTAGCTGTGCTGAGTCCATTAGTCTCTTTCCTATGTTAGTGTCTTTTCTCTGGGTGAGGGACTGTGTTGTTGGGTCCAGGCAAATCTTGCTGTTAGATTTTCAGTCTTAAGTTTGCATTGGATGGCCAGGTTATATTCGTTTGTGATCTGTCCATGTTTTCTTGCTGCAGGCCGTCCTCTACAATCCAATCCCATCTCCATTGCTTTGCTGCTTTTCCTTATGGCTCTGGTGTTGGACTTCGGGGGGTCTTACCCTCAGCCAGTGTTGGTCAAGAAGTTTCTCTGTGAGTTCAGGCTTCTGCACGTGGCTTTTGAAGATCATCTCCTCTGCTTCAGTTTGGAGTTTTGATGTGGGGCCCATTATCCCTTCTTTGGTCATCCTTTCCTTTTCTGTAATGAGGGGAGGGTGTGTTGCTCTCCTTGAATATATCTCCAAAATGAAGACCTGGGTCTTGGCCCGGCAAGCGCAGACCTGCGCATGGTGACATCGTGTCTCTACGGGTGTTTTTCTGGTCTTACATGCACTGGTCCACTTGGTTGTCCATCTGCTGTGTCCAGCTCAGGCTTGTGGGCTGGACTTTTGCCTGATCCCTCACCTGTTCTATTAATTTTTCCTTTTGTTTTAACACTACTACAGCAACATGTTTGGAAGGAGCAAGGATGGGAATAGACTATTGTGTCTCTGCAAAATAAACTATAAGAGCCTATGATGTTGAAAGAGGAGATAAACCATTTTGACCATAAAAAATGAAGTAATTTAATCATATCTGACTAAGCTAAGTTTAAAATTTCCCCATTCTTAGTATTGGTGCCTTTCTCATATGCATCCCAAACACAATTTATCAGGCTGGATATATGAGTTCAGGATATAATTGAAGAAAGAAACACCAAAGTTCCGTTGATTCATCTAAGATGGCATGCCAACCATTTTGCAATGGACTTGGTGCTTGATCAATGGAAAAGCATGCAACCCTTAGGCTGTGCTAGTGCATCCTAATATCAAGACTGGTGTTTCCTCTCACTTTTGTTTTACAGTCCATTTTGTATGTTTATCTTATGGCAGTACATTGCACACAGATGCTCAATGTTGGATGAATGAATTAATGACAGGCTTAAAATTTAAAAATTAGAATAACAACTGAAAACTTCAGTTTAGAACAGAGTGATCCTTCATAATGTTATCTCATTACAAACAGAATAATTCAGCAGAAGAGGAAAAGACAGCAACTAAGTATTGGGGAGCAGAAGAAGACAGCAGTGAAATCTGTGCTCTTTGTTGCCTAAAATGTGACTTCAAAAAGCCTCTCATCACTGGTTTATATCTTCAAATTACAAAACTTCTCTTTTTTTCCCACACTAATTTGGAAACCTTTGTCTTTGAACTTCAGCAGTTCCACAATAATGTTTGTGGACTTCTATTCTGCCCAAGACTCATTTTCTGACCAAGAATATTCTTCATCACAAATTGGTTTTCACTGATTCTGAAAATTCGTGGTCATTATTTCATTTAAAAAAATGTTGAATATTTTCAGTCTAAAACTGATTTTAGACATATATCCAGCCTACTCCTCTTATCTTCTATATCTCTCAAGGTATTTTATATTTTCCCTGTTTTTATCTTTCTTCAGCTCCAGCTTTGATTTCAGTCACTTTCTGGTTGTGTCTAATCTGTTGCTTAGCCTTCACACTGAGACTTTGATTTCAATGTTCAACTCTGTCAAGTGTAATATTCTATTTGTTTTTATTTTATTTTTAAAAATGGATTGCGCATGCATGTGCATACACACACGTATATATATTGCATCATTGTCTACCCCAAGGTTCTCCCACCACCTTATCACCCGTGGACCATTTTAATCTCTGTGCCCATCCCTCCCCTCATTTTACTCTCCTCTCCCTCTCTTGCTCTATGCTTCAGTTCTGTAGTTTTTAATTTTTCTTGCCCATTTGTTTGTTTTCCCTATATCCCTCACATAAGTGAGATCATCCAGTATTTCTCTTTTTCTTTCTGGCTTACTTCACATGATTCCTTTTAACTTCATCCATGTTGCTGTGAATGATATAACTTTGTCTTTTTTTGATTGATGAATAATATTCCATTGTGTACATATACCACAACTTTCTGACCCATTCATCATTTTGGGGACATTTGGGTTGTTTCCATATCTTGGCTACTGTAAATAAAGCTACAATAAACACCCAAGTACAGTTATCCTTTTGAATTAGTGTTTTTGTATCTTTTGGATAAATTCCCAGAAGTGGGATGACTGGACAGAATGGTAGTTCCATTTTCAGTAGTTTAAGGGTCCTCCACACAGCTTTCCATAGTGGCTGAACCAATTTACATTCCCACCAGTGTGAAAGTGTGCCTTTCTTTCCACATCATCATTGGCATTTGTTTTTGACTATTATTTTATATGGGCCATTCTTATTGGTGTGCGATGGTATCTCATTGTGGTTTTGATTTGCATTTCCCTGATTATTAGTGATGTTGAGCATTAAAAATTCTATTTGTTGTACATATTTTTATATGGTTTCTTGTTATTGTTTCTATTCATTTCATGATGAGTGTAACTTTGCCTAAGGGAATATCTTTCCGGGTTTGAGTTGATAAGGTTTCTTTGTAATGGAATTTTGTTGGCTTCTGACAGATGAATAAGGCATATTGCCAACACCAAACTGGTTTTATACTGCTCTTGTAGCTGGAATTTCCAATTCTAGTGAGTAACATATTTGAATTTCAATCTGTAGGGAAACAATGCCATCCCAAATGATAAATTCCCAGAAAAGCCTTTTTTGTTTCTTCCATCTACAACTAATGCCAAAAAGTTTCATTGTCTTTCTATGTTGAAAGGTAGGTAATTTTTCTCACTTTTCTTTGTACTGAAGGTACTATTTTCCAGCTGTTGATGTTTTGCTAAGAGTTTTAGTTCCATTTCCTCCAGAAGCCCCCATTTCTTCTGTGATCACCAAGGCTCTGTTGTTCCTTTACGAGTGTTCTTACTCTATCCCTCTCTAGAGGATTCTGGAACATTCAATTCCCAATTTGTATTTGCCTTCTGAGGTTTCCTTTACTGTCTTGCAAATCAGCTGTGCAGAAAAAGGTATGTCATGGAAGGAAGGTTTCTAGGCGCTCTACTCTAACTACAGAAATGGAAATCTCCCACTTCCTTTATATTGGCTCTAATCATCTGACTTGCTATTTTGTGACTATTTGTGACTTAGAAAATTTTATGTTTGGTAATTTTTATCTCTTAAGTACTTATGTTAAGCCTGCTCTAGCCATTAAGGTTGCTATGAGTATTAAATGAGATATACATGCAAAGTTATTAGTAATTTGGATATGTAGTAGACAATAAATGGTAGCTTAACATTATAAGCAGGTAAATGCATGACATTATGGGAAGAATACATATAATAGCCACACCATTACTAAGCCTTGCCTCAGGGAAGAGAAGCAGACTACTGGAATAAGAACAGGGAAGAGACAACTTTTCCTAGATATATACCCTTTGGTAACGTTTGATTTCTGAGTGATTAGCATATATTTACTCAAAAATTATTTTTAAAATGAAAATTTAAATACTTCAACCTGTGTAATATACCATGTGTGATGAAGAGTATGAGATTGGAGATGGTTTTCCACTTTTCATGTTATTTTCATTTTGTTTGAATTTTCTCTAGTAAACAATTTATGTTATAATTTTAAAAATTAAAACTGGAGAAATCACTTAGGCACATGGTTTATTTATTTATTTATTTATTTATTTATTTATTTATTTGTTTGTTTATTTATTTATTTATTTATTTATTTATTTTGAGACTAGGTCTTGTTATTTTTGTCTGTGGAACCGCAGGCTCTCGTTGCACCCAATTTATGTCATAATTTTAAAAATTAAAACTGGAGAAATCACTTAGGCACATGGTTTATTTATTTATTTATTTATTTATTTATTTATTTATTTATTTATTTATTTTGAGACTAGGTCTTGTTATTTTTGTCTGTGGAACCGCAGGCTCTCGTTGCCCGGGGTACCACAGACTCAAGCAGTCCCCAGCCTCAGCTTCCCAGGTAGCTGGGATTACAGGCACACACCACCATGCCCAGCTATTTTTTTGGAACTAGGTCTCACTACGGGCCCCAGGCGGGACTCGAACCGCGATCCCTAGCCCCAGCCGCTTCATAGGCTGAAGCTTACAAGCACGAGCCACCGTGCCCGGCTCAACTTAGGCACATGGTTATATAGGTAGTAAACTTTATTTTTTTTTTAATCTATTTGCATGACAGACCCATGGTTACCATGTACCTTAAACATTAACCATTTCCCTTAAACACAATTGAAGCAAAGCAACTTTGAAACTTGAACTTTAGAGAAAAGGGAGCTATTTCACAGTTATAATTACATCCTGTGCTTTAAGTATTTTAAAAGATATTCAGCTTCAGAGTAGAGAAAGTCATTGTTAAGATTTTTGTTAAAAATGAGAAGTTTTGTCTGGTTTCTCTTAAAGCAAACACTATGTTTTAAAACAGGCCCACACACCACAATTCATCTGTATGGTATGGAACTGGAGATAAAAATGCTAATGGATTTTTAAAACCACACCCTTAGTAGGTTACCCTAAGATGAGACCTGTAGAAATTAGCACAATAGCCTAAGTGCCAGCATCCTTCCAAGGAATCACCAAGTATTTCAAAGAAGAGATCCCACTGTAGCTTTGGACTATTATAATTTGCCTTAAATTATTATCCTTGAGGCATTTAAGGTAATAGATATTACCTCTGTTATCTTTTATTCCCCTCCATTCCATGTACATCAAGGTTTTTCAGCCCCCACAGAGGTCTAATAATTCCTTCCTGTGGATGTTTCCTGTGCCATGCAGGACATGTAGCAGCCTCCTTGGAGGCCAGCAGCCCCCTGGACATTGCTAAATGTCCCGCAGGCAGAGAAAATCATTCCTAGTTAAGAAACACTGTTTTGCTTTTGGCTAAATCTTCTCATCTCAGCCTAGATTAGGACAGTATCAGGACTGAGAAGAAATAACTTGGTGGTTTTTCTGTGTCTTAGTGTAGTGGAAGAGATGACATTTCATTGCTCAGCCTGGTTCTGCCACTAGATAAATAAAAGGGTACCGGTGGCTACATTCCCATGATACTCAAACGCTGCTATCCTCCCACATTTCCAAGGAAATTTCACCCTGGAAATCTGTCCCTTTTGTCATGTAGACAAAATCCATTTGCTAGTAAGACCTGGATGTTCTTTTGAGTTCAAGCTCTTAAGAGCTAAAGAGCGATGTCTCTCAGATAAATATACCCTTTTCAATATACAATACTGCTTATAAGTCTCGCTTGCTTCTGATGCAATTGGTGTACACACAGGACAATTTAAAGTTCTGGGCTGAGGATTTCTTTAAAATGCTGCCATCAACTCACACCATGTTCATTTTCAAACCACTGAAAACATTGCCTTTAAGAGTATCACTATTATAAAAGTTTAACTCGATATGAAAATTGCTCAATCTGGGGAAATTTTGTTTTAACAAAGTAGACTAAGTAGTCATATTAATCTGTTGATTTTTCTCCATAACCCTATATTATTTAAAGGAGAGCAAATATTTTCATGCAAAATGGAGTTAATCTTAGAATTCCGTTCTCTGAGTATACAAAATATATTTTACTAAATTCATTGTCAAGAACCTACATGAAGTGCATTGGTGCATTAGTCAATTGGGTGCAAGCTTTAACACTTAAATATCACTGAATATGCTTAAATAGGCATATATTTTATGTTAAAATACTTTTAAACAAATAATAAATAAAATAAATTATCTGGGGATATTTTCCGAGTACATATAATTTTGAGAGAAAAATAATTTTCAACTATCTAATTTATATTAGGATGAACTTGTATAAAAGCACTTTGTTATTTTAAATACTCATAACATCCCATAGTTTAATATTTTTAAGTTGTCCACTACATGAATATGCAAAATAACTTGAGACTAAGCTATTTGAGGGCAAAATGTTTTTTTCTGGTTAAAAACAGTACTTTTAATCATTTTGTCTATCACTGTTATCCATTTGCTTCTTTCTCCCATGCTAAATATGATATGGTATATGTCATAGAAAAATAAGACAATAGTCTTGGGATACTACACAATTTATACATTGCAAAAAAATGTTTTGTTATCTTTATTTATCAAATAGTTTCCAGGTAAGTTTTTCACCTTCTGCAATTTTGATATTAGACTAAATATGCGTTAACTGAAAACTTTCACAAGTTGAAGATTTTAGGTTTCTAAAAAGAGTATGTTTGTCCTTGTTTCAACCTGAAACTTTTCCTCTTTTCTCTGCACCTTTTAAAGGAATGCTCCATGCCTTGCCTCTCTATAATCTGTATTCAAGGGGCAACAGGAAAATTGTGTTCTAAGGGTTAAATGTACCTCACTTTAGCACTTGAGAGACAAAAAGGGGATATACTTAAACCAATTCATAGAAAATGAACAATGGATACCTAAAAGGGCTTTCACCACATGTCCTTTGTCTTCAGCACTACAGAGTAGCTTCAGTGGTAATGTTCTAGAATGTGAGATGGAAGGACAGGTGAAGACAGTGTCTCGTGCATTCTGCTGCAGAAAGCCATGGAAGGAATCTAAATTGGTAACAGGTGGGTTGTATGACCGTGACTTACATTTGCCTACATCCCAACAGTAAGATCAGGTGTACCTGTTACAGCTCCCTGGGTAGAAGGCCTCAGGGATGTCGTGTCCTTCCACCCCAGCATCCTGAATCATGACCCACATGTTCTGTGACAAAACTGTGAGGCTAACTAACCTGGACCAAATTTCTTAAACTCCGAGTCTCAGTTTTTCTTCCTAGAATGTTACAGAGATGAAAAGCTAATCACGCATTGTAGTTAGATCATAGCAGGCACTCAACAAATGGGAAACAGGTGAGCACTATCTGTTCATAATTCCTCCAGCTCCCTCCTGCCATTTCTTGCCAACTCCCATAGGCAAAGAAAAGAAAATTTGAACAGAGGCTGTACTTCAAAAAAAGAAGAAAAGAAACTGGATTCGCAATAGAGTCTTTTTCTTTTTTTTTTTTTAATTTTTACTTTTGCATATTTTACAATATATAATTGTATAACTGCTAATCCCCATGGGAATACCCCCACACACCACATCTCCCCTGGTCACTTTGCCTCCTTTCTTTTTATTGTTTGTCCATGGTTAGCCCTTTAGTCTTTTTTTTTTCCTTTTTTTTTTTCTTGATTCATTTCCTTGTCCTTGGTGAGGGTGCGATTTCCCAGACTTGGTAGAACGTGCTGTTTATCATTCCTGGACTGCTTTTGGAGCACCTTTGGTCTTGGTGGGTCTCATCTCCGCAGTCTGTGCCTCGTTTTGTTGCTCCTTCAGTCATGCTTCAGGTCTTTGGCTTTGAGGGCGTGACTCCGCCGTATATTTTGGAAAGGGACATCCATCAGCTGATGGTAGGTCTCCTCCCTTGGGGCTTTGCTGTGGGGCCACTGCCATTAGACAAGCTTTTTTTTTTTTTTTTTTTT
>PVHY01033111.1:0-11388 GCA_004024945.1 Uropsilus gracilis
AAAAAAAAAAAAAAAAAAACAAATAAAATCAAGAGACAGAAACTGGAAAAGGTGGCGAGGGACACAGATGGATATGATAAAAAGGCCCAGAGAGCACCTCACAGGGAAGAGCGACCTCTCAGTCATATTTATACTCTAGAGACACACCACGTCATATGAAACTGTGAACACGCCCCGAGCAAACTATCAACAGAAGCACATCGTTGCCGGAGACGGCAAGACACCGCTGACACACAGGGGCAGATGATCCCAACGGAAACAAAGGCTGTAAGTAAAGCATGAGGTCAGATGGACTTAGTGGACGTTTACAGTTCTCCGGCCTAGAGACAGAGAGCTTTCTGCTCCAGTGCACGCAGACCATCGTCAAGACTAGGTCATATACTAGGACATAAAACAAGCCCTCAAATACATGAAAATAGATGTTAGATTAAGTGTCTTCAGACCACCATGCTATCGAGCTAGGAATTAACCATAAAAGGAACCTCAAACAACCCAAAATATGTGGAGACGAAACAAAACGCTTCTGAACAAGTCTTGGGTCAGGGAAGAAATCAAAGACATCATAAAATATTATCCACAGACTCGTAAAAATGGAGAGATGAACCACCATACCCTACGGGAGGCTTTCGGACCGAAATATAAGACCTCGTTAAAAAAGAAGAAACAAGAACAATCTCAATTAAATGATCTAACTCTAAGTCAAACAAGCTAGAAAAAGAACACAGAAACCCTCAAAAACCATGAAAAGGCAAGCCATAATAAAAATTAGAACAGAAATAAATGTAACAGAAACAAAAAGTTTGACACATCCATGAAACCAAGAGTTGGCTTTTGGATAAATAAACTCAGTTGACAGCCATTAGCTCTGCTTATGAAGAAAAGAGAAAACCTAATTGACTCGTATCAGAAGTGAAAGAGGTGGAGTCGGGATACTGCAGAAATACACAAGATCTTAAGAACCGATGATTCAAGTCTCTTTGTCAGTGAACTGGATAAGCTAGAAGAAATGAACCCATTTTTAGACTCTTAGAACCTCCCAATATTGAACCAGGACGAGAGAGCGTAAACCGTGCAATCGCAAATGCTGACGTTAAAAGAGTAATAAAAAGCCACTCCAAGATTAAAAGCTCAGGACCAGATGGCTCCACCAGTGAGTTCCACCAAACCCCTAAAGAAGACCTAATACTTGTCCTACTCACACCCCTCAAAAAAACTGAAGAGGGAGGAACTTTCCCCAACATATAGCATGAGGCCAATGTTACTCTGATCCCAAAACCAAACAAAGGCAATACAAAGAAACTGTAGACCAAAACCCCTGATGACTGTGGATGCGAAAATTTTCAGTGAAATCCCAGCAAACCGAATACAGCAACTTAGAGGAGAAAAATTTTTTTTAAGATTCTTTTTAAAAAAATTGAAAAACCTCTAGTCAGGCTCACAAAAAGAGAGAGAAAACTCCTAAGTGGGATCGTAAATGAAAGAGGAAAAATTACAACAGAAACCCAGAGGATGATGAGAACTGACTATGAGCACTTTATAAACAAATAATCTCAGCAGTGTTGATGAGCTAGACAAAGTCTTATAATTATACTATCACACACGATATTAACAGAAAATGTGAACAAATTATAAGCAGCAAAAGTGTAAGTCATCAAAATCCTTCCCCAAAACAAAAGTCTAGGATCAGATGGTTTCACAAGTGAATTCTACCATTCAAAGATGAACTAATGCCAGTCCTGCAATAACTCTCAAAAAACTGAGAAGAAATACTACCAAATACATTTTGTGAAAGCAACACCACACAAATTACCAAAACCAAGCAAAGACAACATACCAAAAGAAAATTACAGACTCATCTCCCTAATGAAAATGGATGCTAAAATCCTCAAAAAAAGTCTTAGGAAACCAAATTCCAACAGTGCATCAAAAGTATTATACACCATGAACAAGTGGGATTTATTGCAGGGATGGTTCAACATCTGAAATTCAATTAACATAATCCACATCAACAAAAAGAAAAATAAAAACCATATGATCATATCTTAGATGCCAAGAAAGCAGCTGATAAAGTTCAACATCCATTTATGATGAAGGTCCTTCAAAAACATGGGATAAAAAGGAATCTGCCTTAACAAAAGTCATGTATGACAAATGTACAGCTAAAAATGGAAACGGATAAAAAGGAACCTACGTTAAGTTAGGTAAGAGGAAAAATAGGAATCCAAAATGGAAAGAGGTGATAAAACAATCAATGTTGGGAGATGATTACATAGAGAACCCTAAAAATTCCACAGAAAAACCAATTAAAACAATAAGCCAGCTTAGTAAAGTAGCAGGTTACAAAACTAATACACAAAAATCAGTGGCCTTCCATATGCAATTAGTCTGCCCAAGGAGGAAGAAATTAAGAAAACTATCATATTTACAGCTATGCAAAAAACAAACAAACAAAAACCCCAACCTAACCTAAAAGGAGGTGACTTAACAAGGAAAACAACAAAACATAGTAAAAAAATAAAAGACATAAAGAAATGGAAAGACAGCCACTGCTAGAGAACTAGATTAACATGATCAGAATGGTCACCTTACCAGAAGCTATTTACCGATTCAATGCAATTCCAATAAAAATCCCTGTTTCTCAAAGAAGTGAAACAAATATTGCTAAAAATCATGGAATCACCAAAAAAAAAAAAAAAAAAAAAAAAAAAAAAAAAAAAAAAAAAAAAAAAAAAAAAAAAAAAAAAAAAAAAAAAAAAAAAAAAAAAAAAAGAAAGAAAGAAAGAAAGAAAGAAAGAAAGAAAGAAAGAAAGAAAGAAAGAAAGAAAGAAAGAAAGAAAGAAAGAAAGAAAGAAAGAAAGAAAGAAAGAAACATCTGAGTATCCTGGCTGAAAAAGGGAACAATAGAGGTCTTACACTTTCAGATTTCAAATTATACTATGAAAACATAATAATCAAAACAGTGTGTCACTGGAACAAAAACAGACACACAAATCACTGGTATTGAATTGAAAGGCCAGAAATAAAGACACACATATATGGCCAGCTAAATTATAACAAAGATGCAAAGAATACACAAAAAGGAAAGTCATGTCAATAAATGGTGCTGTGAAAATGGGACTACCACTATCACTGGCAAGAGAATGAACTTAGACTACCATCTCACACTGTAAACAAAATTCAACTCAAAATGGATAAAAGATTTGATTGTAAGACTTGAAGCCATAAAATATATAGAAGAAAACATAGGTGAGACACTCCATGATATAAACCTCAGAAACATCTCTGAGGACTCATCTCTAGAAGCAAAGAAAATACAGGAGAATATAAACAGCTGGAACTTCAGCAAACTAAAGCCTCTGTAGAGCAAAAGAGACGGCAACCAAAATGAAGAGACACCCTACTGAATTGAAGGAAATATTTGCGCACCATACATCTGATAGGGGACTGGAAAGATCGACAAAAAGGGCTTACACAACTCAACAAAAGCAAAGAAGGAAGGAACCCAATCAAAAAGTGAATGGCTAAAAAGACAAATCTCCAAAGAAGAAATGCCAATGGCCAACAGGCGTATGAAAAAATGTTCAAAACCACTTTTTATCAGGGAAATGAAAATCTAAACCACAACGAGATACCACCTCACACCTGTGATAATGGCCCATATTTAAAAAAACAAAACAAAAACTGGGAGCAGGAAATGCTGATGAAGATGTGGAGAAACCTTCTTACACTGCTGGAGGGAATGTAGACTGGCCCAGTCATTCTGAAAGCTGTTATGGAAGATCCTCAAAGCACTGAAAATTGATCTGTGTTATAACCCAGCTATTCCACCCCGAGGTATCTACCCAAAGATCAAAACCCACTAATTTGAAAGGAAACCTGCACCCCTATGCTTATCGCAGCGCTATTTACAAGAGCCAAGATATGGAAACAGCCTAAATATCCCCAAACAGATGAGTGGATCAAGAAGCTGTGGCGGCTAGATGCGGTGGAATCATACTCAGCGATCAAAAAGGTAAACTCATGTGGTAACGTGGGTGGAGCTGGAAGGGAATGAGCAAACCAATTCAGAAGGAAAAAGAGAAATAGTGGATGGTTTCACTTATCTGTGTGACACAGAGAAACAGCAAAGGGAAAAGATAAAGTGTGCAAGCTGACCTTGCCCCTGAGGCAGCAGCAGGGGAAGGAGAGGAGAGGGGTCAGAGCAGGAATAAAGCACAAGGGATTATGGTGAAGAGCAAGGGTGTGCTGGTGGTGGGAGAACGGCAGGGACTACACTTGAGGGGAGAAGTCACACACTGTCCAAAAATGAACAATGATGTGATAACATTAATAATTCTGAAAAAAGAACCCACACCACAAAGTACTGGAAGGGAAATGTCGGGGCCAGACACACTACAAGACATCTCCCACAAAGCTGTAATGTGAAACACAACCCCAGCAGCAAGGGAAACAAGGACAAAAATAAACAAGTGGGACTATGTCAGTCTTTAAAAAAAAAACAGCTTTTTTACCTCAAAAGTTACCATCACCAAAAGGTAATGGGGAAAATTTTTTGTGTGCCATACATCTGATAAAAGAGTTCATCTCCACAGTTTACAGTTTACAACCCAACAACGAAGAACCAAATGACTCACTTCAGAAAGCAGGAAAGGATCTCAAAAAGACGTAGCTCTACAGAAGGCATTCAGATGGCCTGAGACATGAAAAACTGTTCAGCATCATTCTAAGAGAAATGCAAATCAAAACCACACTGATTTGCCACCGCATCACCTCAGGAATATCACTGATATGCCTCCAATTCAGTAGCGTGTCTCTTCATGAAAAGACAATTAAAAAGAACAATTAACAAATGCTGGTGAGGTTGTGGTGAAAAAGGAACTCTCATTCATTATCGGAGGGGGGTGCAAACTGGCACATCCCCTGGGGAAAAGGGCAGGGAGATTTCTCAAGCAAATGAAAATGGGAATTCCACTTGACTGTGCAAAACTGCTACGAGGTATTTGTCCAAATAACGTGGAATACCCAGTACAAAAGGATCTGTGTGTTCTTCCAGACAGAGCAGCGCTGTTTACAACTGCCAAATCAGGGAACCAACTCAGGTGTTCTTCAACCAGTAAACGGACAGAGAAAATGTAAAGCATATAATTGATGGAATATTACACGGCTGTGAAGAAGGGTGAAACTGTGACATTTGGGAAGAAATGGGTGGACCTAGAAGTGAGTACACTGAAATCGGTCAAAAACTGAAAGACGGATTTCCAACATTTTCACTCATTTGCAGAATATAAAAACCTAAAAAATAATTACATGGAAATGACATGGAATAAAAATTTGAAGTGGGTAAAACAAAGAGATAATGGTTACCAGAAGGACGAGGGGAAGGGGGGGTTGGGGAAAGAGGTAGATAGGGTATGGGCATGGGTGGTTTGGGATGAGGGAAACAAGTATTTCACATTCTGGGCTGGGCCCGGTGGCGTGTGCCTGCAAGCGACAGCTTACGGAGTCGCGGCTGAGACTGGGGATCGCGGTTCAAGTCCCGCTTGGGGCAACGTAGCGGGACCTAGTTCCAAAAAACCTGGGCGAGGTGGCGCGCACCTGTAATCCCAGCTTCCTGGGAAGCTGAGGCTGGGAGTTGCTTGAGTCTGTGGTACCCCCGGCAACGTGAGCCTGCGGTTCCATGGGCAACATAGCGAGACCTGGTCTCAAAATAAAAAAGGAAGAAAAAGAAAAAAACCCAAGTATTTTACATTCTGAAACAAAAATTCGTTTATGTTGACCTCTGGTGAACACAGGGAACATTCTGGATCGGTTCCCCTGGGGCAAATATATATATATATAAACAGGTAGGAAACGTTTTACCTGAAGATGGACACAAGGGCAGACCTCACCCCACATCCCAGCTCTCTCTCTTGGCAGGCACAGTGCATCCAGAGGAGCCACTTTCTCCGTCCACCTCTGACCACAATGTCAGGCTCTTAGCGCCTTAGAGGTGCTGAGTCACGCTGGACAGTGGCCGTGGCCATCGCGGCCATCGCCAGGCAGAGTGGACACGGTCACCGGCTCCTGGGGCGGCCACGGCCCCCACTCCTCAGGCCAGCGGGGGCTTCCAAGCCCCGTCCTGCACCCCCAAGGCCATGGGTGTCCCCCTCCGGCATCTGCTGGGGGCTGCCCTTCCCACGCCCGGCCTGGTCCTGAGCCCCCAGACCCGGTCCTGCACGGCGGGGGGTCTTGGGTCTGGACCCCCTCTGCCTCTTCCCAGCGCGTGGCTCTTGGGGAGGGGGACCGGGGGGGGGGGGAACGACACGTCCTGCCAGAGGCCTGGGCCGCAGGCTCCCAGGGGCACCTCGAGGCTGCCGTGCAGTCCCCCCAGACGGGGTGCTCGGCCTTCCAAGGCCCCCACGAGCGCGGCTGTCTCCCCTGCCCCCCCCAGGACCGCAGGGACACACAGGAGAAGCCGAGTCCCGCCGCGGCCGCCCATGCAGGGCCAGCCGGGGAGAGGGGCCGGCGCTGCAGACCGTGCTGCGTGGGGGCGCGTGTCCCCCACTCCCGTCGGGCGCCCCCACTCGTGGCGGGTCCTCTGCAGCCGCGCTCTCTGGCGCTCCCACCGGCGAGGGGCGGTCTGCGCAGCGGGCAGCTGGGAGGGGCAGGTCAGAGAGTGGGGGGACACGGGGGACGTGGGGGGGGACACCCCGCGGGGGACGTGGGGTGGCGGCCGAGGCCCGCGGAGCAAGGCCGAACCACGCCCGGGCGCGCGCTCTGCCCGAGGCCTCGCTGGTCCTGGGCCCAGCGGCCGCCCGCACTCCAGGCCTGGCCTTCCTGCCCGCCTGCTGCCCCCAGCCGCGCTGCCCGGCCGGCCTGCCCGCCTCTGGCCTCAGGAGCGCTGACCCTTATGGACGCCACAGAGGCCACCCTGGTGCGCCCGCCCCGCCCCCCACGGCACTTTGCGGGGCCCAGGCCACCAGGCCCGGCCCGCACGCAGCGCCACTTGCCCGCGCATAGGCTCGCCAGCTCCGGGACGTGGCCGTCCGCACTGTCCTGTCCGTCGTCCATCTGCTCCGGCCGGCCGCCTGCCAGCCCCGCCCCCACCCCCGCCCTTCCGCGCAGGCGCCCTGGGCGGGGGCACGCACACCAACCCCTCCCAGGCGGCCACCGCGCCCAGCCCCGCTGGCCCCAGGGTCTGTCCAGGCCGAGCCGGGCGGTGGGGCCCGCTGGCCCCCTCACACTGGGCAGGGGGCTCCCCGCGGGCCCCCACGGGCTCATGCGGTCCCAGGGAGCCGGGCACGGCCCAGACGCAGCCGCAGACCAGCGCCCGGGGCGTGGCCAGGAGGGGGAAGCGAGGGGGAGCCCGTCCAGGGCGGCCTCGCCGTCCTCCGAGCGAGGCTTGGCTCGGCCGGAGCTGGACGGCCAGCTCGGCGCGGACACCCCGCACGGCCCGGCCCGCGCCCGCCGTCTGGGCCGCGCGTGCGGTGACGGCCCGCGGGGGCAGCCCGGCCAGCGTTGGTAGACCGAGCAGCTGGCCGCGCGGGAGAGGTGTTCAGGGGACGAGGGTCAGGGCGGGGTGAGACAGAAGCGGGTTTCAAGGGGGGGGGGGCGGCTTCCTCTGCCGCGGCCTTGTCCCCAGGCCTGACCACGAGGGGCGCGCAGGGGCGGCGGGCTCCAGGCCGGCCTGAGGTGTCCGCAGATCGAGTCCTAAGTCGTAGCTGCGGCGGCAAGAAAGGGTCCTTGGGCCGCAAACCTGCAGTTTCCTTGGGAAAGGCCGAGCCGCTGCGTGGACGGCGCGTGGACGGCTGGGGCGGGAGGAGACACCGCAGGGGTGGCCGCCGCCCTCTGCCCCTGAACGCTGCCCTGAGGGAGCGCGGGGCCTTCTGGGGAGACCCCCTGCTTGCACACCCCAGACAGACACGGGGCCCAGCCCCCGAGGCCCGCGGGCGTCCAGGGCTCCCCCGGGGCCGCGGCCTCCTGCGTCATGGGAGGGCGGTCAGGTGCCCAGGCGGACACTTCCCCGGGCGGGGCTCACGGCGCTCTGGAGGCCGCGGCCTGGAGACGCCGCGCCCGACGCCGAGGGTCCGGGCAGCCCGGGTGGCACGGCCGAGCGCCGCTGCTGCTGCGGCCGGCCAGGGGAGACCCACGCGGCTTCCAGGGGAGGACAAAGGCCGTGTCCTCCGGGGAGTCTGGCCAGAGTCCGCGGAGCGGCAGCCCCGCCCAGCCCGGGGCTCGCGCCCAGGAGGTCCAGAGCCGCTCAGCGAGCAGAGCCCTCGGCCCCGAAGGCGGCTGTAGGGGCGCGATGAGCCCAGCTCTAGGCCGGCGGCCGAGGCTCCCCCTGCGGCCTCCGCGGTGCTAATGCCGAAGGTGGGGGGTGGGGGTGGGGGGCGGAGAGAGAGACACTCCTGCCGGGCTAGGGGGGCCCCCGCCTGGTGCGCCTGTGTGCCTGGGCCCCGGGAGGGCGCGGGCGCCTTAAAACCTGAGGGCTCCTGGACGCTTACTGCCCGCCCGCCCGGAGCCTGGCGAGGCTGCCCGCCGCAGAGACCGGCAGCGACAGCTCAGCGACGGCCCCACAGGGCTCTTCTTCCCTGGACGCCTCCAGGTCAGGTTGACGTGTGGCAGAAACGTGCGCACCCCCGCTTCCGCGCTGCGCTGGAACCAGAGTCGAGTAAAACATCGCGAGCGAGTGACCACGCGTGGACGCGGGGGCGACACCCACCGGGCGGAGGGGGGCCGGCGCCCCGACAAGGGGACGGCTCTGCCCAGAGGCTCGCCCTGGCAGGCTGGGGTCCGCCACCGCCTGTCTGAGCTAGCGGGGGGAGGCCAGCTCTGCTGCCGGCGCTCCCGACCCCCGGCGACGGGCCGTCCCCGCCAGCTGCTCCCGCGGCCGCGGACCTCGGGGCTTCCGTCTCTCCAGCCTCGGGCTCCTACCCGGGCGGATGGCTGCTGTCTAGCCGCAGACCGGAAGCGGCTTAGGCTGCCCCGTCTCTCTCCGGTGGCAAAGCCGCGGCAGAGGCTCCTCGGGAGCTGCTTCCCGAGCCCCGACGACCGCCTGCCCGGGAAGACGCGCGGCCGCGTGACGGCCGGGACGCACGCACCGGCCCGCGGGCGCCCGCAGCCAGGGCCACGCACGCACGCGCGCGCGCACGCCAGCCTGAAATCAGACATCCCTTTATTTCGACTCAGATTCTCACAGCTGGAAAGACGACGTCGGCGGCGTCCACTTGCAGGCAGTTCGCAGCAAAGACTCCTCGTGAAGGACAGCAGCCCCCAGCGGGCAGCCGCGCCCGTGCCCGCACGCCAGCCTCGCAGAGCTGCCCGGCAGAGGCGTCCTGACGAGCGCGCGCACGCGGGCGCCTGACCGGTCGCGGCCCAGGCCGCCGGCCGGGGCCCGAGCGCGCGGAGAAGGCGCTCCGCGGGCGGAGGCGGTGAGGGGACCCCCCTCAGAGGCACGAGGATGGCGGTGGCAGCAGGCGCCGAGGACAGGGCTCGCGCCGGGGGAAGGGCGCCCCCGTCACCAGTGACGCCCGGCCATTCTCCCTGAAAACGGCGCGGACGCGTGCGCGAAGGCACCCAGGGTGTGAAGCCTTCCAGGAAATACACGGGACAGACAGACTTAGAGAGGAGTCGGCGCTCGGTGGAGGCGTCGCCCCGCGGCACCGAGGGGAGCTGATCCCCGGACACGGCGGGGCGGGCGGGAGGGCTGCGGCGTGAGCGCGGGGCATCCGGCGGCGGGAGCTGGAGGCGCCACGCCGGCTCTGCCCACGCCGCCGCCTCACTTGTACTTGTAGAAGCCCTCGCCGGTCTTCTTGCCAAGCTTCTTCTCGGCCACCAGCTTGTTCAGGGCCGCGCTGGGCTGAAACAGGGGGTTCTTGGCGTCCAGTTCGTGCCACCCTGCGGGAGGAGGGAGGGCGCTAAGTGCCGTGCCGGGTGTGCTGCGGGGTCGCCCGGCACGTCTGGGGACGGACCGTGCGGGGAGGAGCGCGCTCGGAGAGGCTACGAGGGCAGGGGCGGCCGCGGCTCCTCCTCGCCGGGAATCGCCGGTGCCAAGGCCCAAGGGACTAACGGTGCCCGGCCCTCGGCTGGGGCCTCAGCCGCACGGCGGCACGGTGACACGGTGGCAGAGCCTGCTCGAACCCGGGGGAGGCTGACCCAGGGCACCGCCCCGCACACGTTCAAGGCTTCAGCCGAACCCTCACGGCGGCCTCCAGGGGCGGGCGTGCTCCGTGAGGGCCCCGGCCACGCCACGTGTGGCCCAGCGCCGGCCGGCTGCGGTAACCGCTCCGACCCTGTCCGGGCGCCGCCGCCGTGACGCGGAAGGGCTCTCTGTAGGCGGCGGTGCGTCCTGGCTGCAGCGGCGGCCACACCGATCCACACCCGCCGGGTCTGACGCTGGGATGTGGTCACGCAGAACCCCGAGGGGCCGTGAGGGGCAGCGGCCGCCTGTGCTGTGCCTGTCACTGCCTGCGGCCCGTGCTTCAAAATGAGGCTAAAAACGCCCCCCTCGAGGAGACAAGAGGCAGCCCCCCCACCCCGGGAGGTGACGCTTTAGCAGCTGGGGTGGGGGGGCCGGACGGCGTCGGCACGGATGACCGAGAGACAACCCGCCACTAAAGGCGACCACGGAACGCCAGCGCCTACCGTCCATGATGAACTTGGCCGTGTCCAGCCCAACATAGTCAGAAAGCTCGAAGGGGCCCATGGGGTAGCCGGCTCCCAGCTTCATGGCGGTGTCGATGTCCTCCTTGGACGCGTCCCCTGCGGAGAAGGCAGCACCGGGTCACCACCGAGCCCCCAGCTCTGCCGGCGGCGCAGCAGCCCCATCACCAGAGTGCTGGGTGTCGGCGCCACCGGGAACCCCTGAGCCCTGCCTTCCCGGGGTGTGGCCGCGCCTCAGAGGTACGTGCTGCCGGCCGGGTCACGCCAGCTTCGATGCTGCCCCCGCGCTACCCCGGGGGGAGGGGGGGTGACGTCTGCTCCTGACACTGGGTGGCCGGGGCCCGCCACGGGGGCGAGGTACTGGACCAGCAGGTGAACCTGTAGCTTACGTTCTGTTCAGATTTTTCCCACCGGAAGAGCTAAGCCTCAGGTTTGTGCGCATGCTCCCCTCCTCCCCTTCTGCTTGCCGATGACAAGAGCCGCCAGCAGGTCACACTCACCTGGGCCTTCCAGCCCAGATGTTCCAAGAGACGCCAAGCCCTGGCTCCAGAACTGCCGGGCGTCGTGACACACCACGGCCCTTGGACTTGCCCCCCCCACACGGCTCTCAGCCCGGGAGAGGACTCCGGTGCCAGCCTCAGCAGGGCGGCGCTGGAACGCCGTGACAGGGGCCGCCTGCCCAGAGGCTGCCCCCATACAAAGGAGCCCGCTCACGCAGAGCCAAACCAAAGAGGAGTTTAGCGGCTC
>PVHY01033112.1:0-11368 GCA_004024945.1 Uropsilus gracilis
CCTCTCCTCTCCTCTCCTCTCCTCTCCTCTCCTCCACCTTCTTGTCTCTGCACACCAAGCGCCAGTCCTCTCCTTTTTGTAGTCTGCAGCCCTCTGCCCACCCCCAGCACTTGTTCCCACCTGTCTGTGTCTTTTAAGGCCCTGGTCATGTCCATGCCTTCTGTCCACCTCAATCACCAGAGTGACGGGTTTCTGAATGCTGTTAAATTACACCTCTTCAGCTGTCCCATTGCAAGGAGAAATACTCTCTGCTAAATCCTTTTTCAGATAGGCAAATCTACATTAGTGCTTTTGCTTGTATCACGCACTGAAATGATGAACGTATTTTAAAGAGTGAAAACATTAATGTTCCCCAAATGAATGAATCCTCATCTCTTAATACTGGGTTTCATTTAGGTCATTCAACATACATGACCCTTTATAATTCCTTTAGCTTCCTTCTAATTTGTTTTGGTCAGTTTTCAAATGGGAAGGAGGAGTTAAGGAAACTTGGCTAGTTTGAAACTTGATGAGATCCAAAATAGCATATATTTAGTCAGTTTGATTGTTGTGCCCAATGTTAAACATTGGAAATATAATCTGTTCTCTGCCTTGAGAAATTAAAGTAGGTTCTTCTGGGACTATGACTTGAAGCTGCAAGAAAAGATGAAAGAAAAAGAAATGATAATTTAAACTGATAGTACAGAAAATGTGTTGTATTGGTGTTTAGAAGCAGGAATTGATATGTGGCGAACCAAGTAGTTAGAGCTCCATGGAAAAGGTTGGATTTTGATTGGGTGCTGAAGGATGGGGGCATTGGGGTGCATTTATACATGCAAAGTGAGGGAAGGGCCTTCCCAGATGGGGAACACCTTGAACAACAGGCAGAAGTGTACAGAGTGTGTTCAGGAAATAACTAACCTGTGACTGGATCTGATGCTTTGTGAGGGAGTCTGCCTGAGGAGAACTTTGAGCACAAAGTCAGTTTTTGGTGAAAATCTACTGAAGAAGAAGAGCTCACTATTTATAGAGTTCCTTTGGGTCACATATTGAGAGATAATTTAATTTAAAAAGAGTAGTAAAATAGTGTTAGTGCGATTTCTACAACTTCATGCATACAAATATGAATTATTTGATGTTTATCATGTAGAGAACCATGATCTGGAACCACTTGCGATTGCACATAGATGTAAACACTTCCCTCCAATCGCTAACTATCAAAATTCTTTTCTTATTTCATTCTGAAATTTGTTATGGGAGAGTGGCTGTCATAAATGTAGAAACTGCCAGTCCCATTCAGTTACTGCTAGTGAATGGATCTGTCTCCATGCAGCCCCCAATCTTTTCCTTTGATAAAAAGACTCAAATCTCACCTTGGCTGGGATATGCATTTGTTATGGGTCTGCATACACTGGCATATGGGCCTGGCCTATCACTATACAGTTTTTTAAATGTGTTCTACAGTGTGCTTGTGTCAGTCTTGAATGCCACGTGCTGCAAGCTCTGGGTGCTCATGAACACACTTCTTTGGATTTCCTCTCCTTATCTCCAACACAGAATAAGACACATAGTGGGCTTCCAATACCTGTTAAATAAAACTAGGTACAGAGGTTTGTGAAAATTCTACAACAAAAAATAAACCTACACTACTGACAGAAGGATAAGCATCTTTTAAAGACTGTTGTGTCAATCTTTTAGTCCTTCCCAGACTGAGGTAAGATCAAAAGACTTTAATGACGTAGTTGCCAAGAGTATCAGTTCTTATTTTGAAGTCACATTTTCTTGTGAACCTCAAAGACTATTTGGAGTAGATAAGCCTTAGGGGTGTTGATGCAAATGGGAAGATGACCAATCAAAGTTTCAGTGCTCTGGGAAAAGTTGCTGAGAGCTACATTGCTAGTTACTGAAGAAAGCTGGGATGAAACACAAGATATAAGTCTTAGGGTCTGAACTGAGGAATTCAGATTTCTTTCATGAAGAGCAACTTTTGTTTTCCCTAAAGTCTTGTGCAAATCAAGGTAAGCCAAGATGAGTGAGGTTGATTTGGAAGTGAGGAATAGGCAAGGTTTTTTTCCTGAGACCTTTCTTAACCAGATGCTTTTCTCTATGAAAGTCTCCAAAAGCTAGGAAAAGAGCAAAATTAGAATTGGTTTGGGTAAAACTATCTTCAAGATTAACTTTCAATATGATCTTATTTGATAACCTCAGTTAACATGTGTGAAAACCATAGCCCAGTTTGGCAAAGGGGCATGTCCTCACTTCTAAAATTGGCATCTCTTGACCCCCCTAGATCTTGCCCTTTGTTTTGTATTCCAATTGCCTCCTGTTTGGTAAAGAGCCTTGAGCTCTAAGAAGACCACTGAGATAGGGTGGGGGTGAAGGGAATATTTAAGCTGATGTGCTCACAACCAGACACCACCCCTGAGTGTCCTTCAGGTGTGGTAAAAAGAAACAGAGGGAAAACCTCACAGCTGGAGGAGGAATGCAGAAACAGACTGTTCCACATTAAGCATAGGCTTAATATTTTGTGGTAGGTTTAGCTAATAAATTTCATAAGGGAGATAATAATAATAATGAAATCATGCGATGATAATAATATATCCTTTGAGATGTTGCCAGGACTACTATCACAGGCTTTAGACGCCAGTGGGCAGCTGCTTGGCTAAATGTGGCCTCCAGTTGTCAAGGAGAGACCCACCCTGATATGGGAGAAACAAATCAACAAGGGTGCGCAGGGCACACACAGGGCAGAGTCAACTGGAGTTGAGGTTTCAATTTAGACTCATCTCTGCCCTTAAGGAATGACCAATTTGAAATGCATGAAAATGTCAAGTTTGACATAAAGGCATTTATAGCCCCATGAACTAGTTTGCATGAGTCAGAGATCAAACATAGAGTTTGTGTCCCAGTTGATGATTCTGTCCTCAGTCAAATGGTTGTCAGTTGTCAGTGGCAATGCTACCCAGGAAGGTAGCATTAGCTCTAAACTTGTGTTAATTGTTTTGTTTCCAAGATGGCTTGGTTTCCTTACAACTAGAACATAGGACTTTGCTACCTTCTGTGAGATGGTCAGAAGCAATACTTCTCACAGCAATGTCTTCATCTCAAATCTAGAGAAAACAAGAACTGAAGTGTCTCCTGTTAGGTTTATTGGAAGGATACAATAAGTCAACTTGCGTGCTGTAAAATATGCCAAAGTTATTCTTGATCTGTTTTAGTTGTCTTTTGAGTGGCCCAAACAGTAAGCACAGGGATAAAGGTAAGGGGCCACTTTGAGTTTCCTTCAGTAGTAGTCTGGGGAAATGTTGCTTGGATGTATTTACTGAGAAATGCTAATTTTAGGGGGACACCACCTAATTCAGCCTTTTCATTTTGCCTTAAGGAAATGAAGTCTGGAGAATTAAATTTCCTACCAGTGTCATTTATAGAATAAACATCAGAGCTTGGCCCAAACCCAAGCCCATACCTTTGGCACCTGAGCTGTAGTTTAGTCTGCCAGCTTTGTTCTGATGGCCAAGTGAGACCAAATATGAATGAGTGTGAAAGTTTTCTGCTAAAGGAATAAAAGGATACAAATGTAAAGCGATAACTTGATTGAAATTTGCCCCCAAATACCATTTTTGCAGAAAACTATTCATCCTGGGTGATGGCAAAATGTGGGGCCTTCGACACCAGCTGTTCCCTAGGAGGTTTTCCCAGCTGCTGCTGAGGCCAGCTTGGTGGCGGGGGAGCCCAGAAGTGTGACATTCCAAGAGTGCAGATTCCATGTAGCACGAAGGCAAAGCAGGTCAAAGGCAGAACAGTTGAAACTATCTGGGAAACAGGTGGGACAATGGAAAATTCATTTGGTTAAATGTGTGCTTAAATCAATACAGAAGTGATCCAGTTGCCTGGGTTGGGAAGTTGGTGCTTGGAACATTTAATCTCTGTCTCTGTCTGTCTGTCTGTCTCTCTTTATTGCTCTCTTCTCCCCTCCTCCCTCTCTTCTTATTCTTTTTAAATTAAACATTGATTCTTGCTCAGAATTAAAAAGAAACTTAGAGATTGGTTTAACTCTTATTTGTTTCTGTGGAGATAGTAAATGAAAGTTGATGATTGATAGGTCATGTGAATTTTTTCCTGTACTCTAAGAATGTGTGAGTTTAAAAAAGCAAAGAGTTTTAGTTAAAGGTGAGGGGAGAAAAAATTTAACAGGCCCCTGGTCTGGGACAGCTTTCATACACTCGTCACAAAACAGCTATTTTGCCCAAATGACAGTGAACTCCTTAATAGCAAGAATTATCCTTTTTTTGATTTTGTAATTTCTTGGGCTTTTTACATTAAGATTATTATTTAAGAAAATGTAACCTATATCTTGTTTGTGTGCTTCTTAAAATAATTTTGGAAAAGGTCATATTTCCTCACAGATTTTAATATTTTTATTTGGATATTAAAATTTTAAGGTCTTAATTTTTGCTATTATTAGCATTGACATTTTAGGTTTAAATATCATACCATTCTCCAAAATGTATACAATGAAACCTATTCCACAGCAAAATGATAATCTTCATCTTTCATTAAAGAAATACAAAAGAAAGCTCCTCTAGACTGTTGGAGTTTTGAAATGATACTTTTAATTTCCCGGTAACAATATTATTTCCTTTTATTTCTTACACAGATTTATTCCCAATGTAACACATTAAATATCTTACTTGTTACTCTATTAAATTTGTTACAACAAATATATGTATGAAGGTTGACATTAAATTTAAGATGAAACTTTCTACTTAAATATAAAAATAAATATTCCTTTAATTTCCTTTGACTACAGAGCTGAGACTTGAGACTTAAAACTTTTCTTTTGGATTTAATTGTCATAACAATTATTACCAGCACAGAGATATTAAAATTAGCATAAGTCTGTGGCAAACAGTAATTACTAAACATAAAAATTAACATTTATTGGAAAGATAAATAACATTTATTGGAAAGCTATGAAATTGATAGAGCTTTAAATTTTTTTCCCATAGATTCATACATCAATTCATGGGCATTACTAATTGTTACTGGAGGTTTGGTGTAAAAACTTATCTCCTTTTCCTGTTTATAGATATTACTAATAAGAGAACTCATTCATATACAGAAGGAAGTGGGACTAGAAAGAATTTTATGATACCAGTTAAAGAAATCTTTGATTCACATCTGAATTTTATGCCAAGAATTGTAATCTTTTGTTACTAAAGTTATCACTAGTGATCTGTCAATTGTAACTTGGTGATCTTCCTCAGTTTTACTGAAAGCTAAAAAATGGGAACTAGCTGAGTGGCAGAACTTGTTATCCAGTTACAATAGCATTTTGTTGGGAACGACCATCTATCAAGGCCCCAAATGACCTTGCACAGTCTTGTTGAGTCTACCAGGAATGCCAGGCTCTGGATGCTCTTTATTCTTCTATTTTTAAAGTATGAGCAGCCTTGACTCTTGGGAAATGTCTTTACCCAAATAACAGGCTTGCTATAAAAGGGTTGAATTCCCCATGCTCAGCATAATACAGAGGACACAGCTTCCATCTAAGTTCATTCACTTATTTGTGTGTTTCTCGGGGACTTGGATGACATAGAGTCCAATGCAAATGGTATCACATTCTAGCTTCCTTCTGTACCTGGAGACATAAGGTCTCTGGGTCTGTGACCTAGATGTTTCATGTTTTTTGCCAACAGCCAAGGAAATATATTACAGGATAGTTTCATAGTGTTGTAAATCTCTATTCTCAAGTTTTTCCAGGGAGCAGAGTGATTTTTGAAAATAGGTGATCAAAGAAACCAAGTCATTAAATTAAGACGGTATTACCATTCTTACTTTTTATCGAGATTTAAAACATCCCCTTATTGGCTCAAATATCCATTTCTAGCACCATACTTGGCAGTGACAGAAATACATGTAAGAAGAGTCAGACATGCAGTCTAACAAACTGTTCAAAGACCTTGACTGGAGCAGATTTTGCAGGTGCCAGATTTTAAATTGCCCCTCTTTCACCATGTAGAATTTTTACACCTTGAGAATTTTTACACCTATGAAGAATCAGGATAAATTAAAGTAGAAGAATTAGGGCTATGAATGATGTAAGAAGGAGAACTGCTTTGAAGTGCTAAGGGAGATGATTGTTAGCAGACAGTATATATGGGAAGCAAGAATCTGGAAAGTGGGTCCTAGAACTTTTTATGTCTTTGAGCTAACTATAACACTGGTAGAATACCATTTTGGAGGTCATTGCTCACTCCAATTTCCAAACCTCTATCCTCACTAAGAGTGCTTACTTGGGTTGGATTTAGGGCTGGGGCAAACAATGTTTGAAGAACAAAGTGACTGTTTTCCTAGTATCCTGTGCTGATAACTTTCAAGTTAAAGACATACATTACCCCTTTCAAATGGTGCAGGCACTTGGAGAAGAGCTACAGCACATGCCTCCATGGCCTAGGCTGTGGGCAGAGATGGAGGGCAAGGCTAACTCCCATACCACCAGGAACTCAGGTTGGTGAAGCAGGCCTCTGCTTCCACATGGGTGGGGGTGCTGGACACTTAGGAGGGTGTTCCCCCCTCTGGTCTACTCCAACCTCAATCAGACCTGCACTAGGAAAGAAAAATGTGGTCTCTCCAACTGTAGATATAATGCAGAGGAAAGGAAGTAACAACAACCTTGGATACACTCACCACCTGGTTGGACAAGCAGTGTGCCAGGAGCCACTGAGACAGGAAAGTGAAACCAAGGACTGAGATGACCTATTACAGATTTCCACCCACATCGTCTCTGAACCACAGTGATGTGCAACATGAATGAGACTCCCTTCTTTACCAATCAACAGGGGAAGAAAGTCACAACGATGTGCTGTGGGAAGTCTGTCCTCAGCAGGGAACGCCTCCACCACCAGTGGCTGGGAGTTGAATTCCCAAGCCTAGATATCAGAACTGTATGGCACAGAACCAGCAACATGTGACAGACACCAGAAACGATCCCGGAGAAATGCACCATGTATTTACCCTACAACAAATTCCTGACATATGCTGCCTTACTATCTGCCTCAGTTGCTCCTGGAGATCTGAGCAGCCTGGTCTTTTTACTGTTCAGGAGTGAGAATCCGCACCCAGGAAAAAAGGACATAGTTTTAGAAAAGAAAAGACCAGTGGCCAAACATGGACCAATGGCTTGCAGGGAGAGGAGCTGGAGTGACCAGATGGGGCAAGGGAGAAAGGGGATGGGGTGGGGAATAGGGGTACAATACAGCCATATAAACGTGACCAATATTGTATGAAAATTACAATAAAAAAATTAAAAAATATAAAGCGTCAAAAAAAAAAAAACCATACATTACCATGGCATGGAGACAAGGACAAAAAATGTTTATCATTCTTGAAGCTTAGGAAACTGGCAAGTCAAAGTTTATATAGAATTAAAAGTACTTTCATATAAAATGGCAAAATAAATTAAACTCTAGTAGAAAATGTGCAAGGTTGCAAAAGTGTACATACAGAGATGTAAATTGGATGGAAAGTCCAGGTAACCGCCTTTTATGATTTTAAGTCACAACCAAAAATCTAAATTATTCAAGGCAGGAAGTTGGACTAATCATTTTGAATTATACTTTTTCTCTCAGTAATGGGGTAAAATATCACTAATTCCATCTAGGAGGCTTATCTCATAGGAAGAAATAAGTTACAATTTGGGGCACTTGGGTCATTTCCATAGCTTGGCTATTGTAAGTAGTGCTGCAATGAACATAGGAGTGCATAGGTCCCTTCAAACTAGAGTTTTTGCATTCTACAGGAGGATACCATAGAAACAGAATTGCTGGATCATGTGGTATAGCTATCATTAATCTTCTATGAATACTCCATACTATTTTCCATTAGCAATAGACCAGTTTATAGTCCCACCAACATTTCTTTTCATCTACAGCCTTACCAAGGCTTATTGGTTCTGATATTTCTTTTTGATATGGGCCATTCTAAGAGATGAGGTGTTATCTAACTATGTATTTGCATTTCCCTGATAATAATTGATAATGAGAATTTTTTCATGTGCCTGTTGGTTATCTGACTTTTTTCCCTGACAAGTGCCTATTTAGCTCTTTTGCTTATTTTTTGGTTGGGTTTTTTGTTTTCTCTATTGAGTTGAAGGAGTTCTTTGTATATCTTGGATATCAGCCTCTTGTTGAATGTCTGATGTGTTAATATTTTTTCCTAGTCATTAGGGTGTCTTTTCATTTTAATGATAAACATCTTTCACTGTGCGGAAGCGTTTAAGTAGTATGGTCTCTCTTTTTTTTTTGTTTTTGTTTCTCTTGCCATTGGAGTTCAGTTCTCAAAGACATCATTGTAGCCAATATTGTAGAGTCTGTGTTTCTTCTATGTATTTTATGGTTTCAGGATTTTATCAAATCTTTAATTCATTTTGAGTTGAATTTTGAAAATAATGGGAGATAGTGATCTAGTTTTGTTCTTTTGCCTGTTGACTGTTTAGTTTTTCCAACACCATTTGTTCAAAAAATTTTTTTACACTCTTAGCTCCTTTGACATAAATTAACTGTATAAATGTATGATTTTTATCTATGTATGCAATTTTTTCACTAATATTAAATGTATGGAAATGGGTAAAAATTAAATCCAGAGCTTCATTTAATCTGAGTGGACATTTAATTTATATTATATCTGTAATTATACATATAGTTTAATTATATATAGAGAGTAGGTTGATAACCATTTTTTGGTCTGCAATAACTAAGGACATATCAATATCACCTAATAAGATCTTTGGTACTTATTGGTGAATAAAGAAAAAGTTTCAGAAACTGACATATTTGGAGACAATTGTCAGAAATGAAAATTCTGCTGAGCATGTCAGTCAGGGTAAGTAGCATGACATTTAGGTTAATGACACATTTGTACCACATTCCAGTGTACCAGAGAGTCTAGTAAAAACTCAGGTTACATACAAAAACTTTAAACTGTTTTTCAGCAGCAACTGGTGAAACATTTTCCTTCTTAGCTATTAACTGCTTTTACCAACTGCTCCTGGGTCTCCCTGTTCCCACAAAAGGCAAGGAGTGGCCAGTATTATTTTTCTAATAATTTTGAATGAAGGAAATCTTTCACTTTAAAATTTTATTTCTAAAGCAAAACCTGGAGGAAGTTCATCTCCAAGCCCTCTGATCAACAAATTGAGACAGATCACCAGGTTCCCTTTGGTTTCTGTGAGGGAGAAGAAGAGGGTTGTTCTCACGGTGGTATCAGGAGAATGGTAAATGCAAATGGCCTGGCTCCTTTCCATCACAGGAACTAGCACCCTCATCTACTCCCCTCATTTAGCTCTCCAAGTGCAAGACAGGCAAGCCAACTAGTTAATATTTAAAACAGAAACCTGTTGAACATAAATACATTTCTCTAAGTTACAAAAGACCTTTATTCTGAAATTTCCTTTGAAATCTCTCCTGGAAAGAGAATCCTAAGGATGGAAATATTTAGTGAGGTAGCAGTTCAGCTTCTCAGGGAAGAATGTTGTGTTTAGATAAGGAAAGATGAATTTCTGAGGGAGAATCTAGAACTGCAGAGTGAGGCAAGAGGGTACTGAGGAGATAAATGGATTCTGGCCATCATAGCATTTTAAAGAGGATCTTGGGTCCTCTCAGTTGTCACAAGTTCACCCATGAGGCGGCTACAGGACAGATTAATGTTTGTTGGAGGAGTTGGTCAGAGTGGTTTCTGTGATGGGCCATCTTTGTCAGCAATTTTGAGATAAGGCAATCATTAACCTGCTCTAACTATACTGCAAGAATGTTTTGGAATTTTAAGTAGTGAGGTTAATGTCAGGAATGAGGAAAAAAAGAACTAAGTAAATGTTTGACATTCAGCCTGTGATCTGGGGGAGTGGTGACAACTGGGAACTTCACTGAAACAAATAACATTTTATTTTAAATTGTTGTTAAGAGTGAAAGAAGATCTGAAATAGTCTTTATACTCATCCTTCAGTCCCAGCTTGGAATGGCATAGCAGCCCCTTGTGCACATCTTTGCTATTCCCTCTTTTGTTAGGAACCCAGAGAGGATCACCTTAGGGCTTTGTGTCTCTGTGGGGTAGCAAGGTCTGGTGCTTCTGGTGGGCAAATTAAGGAGAATGTTGCCTACAGGATTATAATCCCATACTATCTGTACGGGATTTCCACAGATGATGTATCCAACCATCTGAAGACTATGCCAGCCTTTCCAGGCGAACAACCCATCACATGAGCAGAGTCACTCATTTGACCAACACTGTTCTGATCAGTTAGGTTCCATGTATGAACAAAACATCAAATTTATATTTCAGTCATCACCCCTTTTAAACACAGAAGCCCCATCTGTCCATTCCCCAAACATTACTATGCTCCTTGTGCACATCTTTGCTATTCCCTCTTTTGTTAGGAACCTAGAGAAGGTCACCTTTGGGCTTTGTGTCTCTGTGGGATAGCAGCAAGGTCTGGCGCTTCTGGTGGGCAAATTAAGGAGAATGTTACCTACAGGGTCATAATCCCATACTACCTGTATGGGATTTCCACAGCATGATGTACCCAAGCATCTGAAGATGCTTGTATTTCCAAACATTACCATGTTTGGAGAATGGACAGATGGGGCTTCTGTGTTTAAAAGGGGTGATGACTGAAATATAAATTTGATGTCTTTTTCACATATGGAACCTAACTGATCAGAACAGTGTTGGTCAAATGAGTGACTCTGCTCATGTGATGTGTTGTTCGCCTGGAAAGTCTGGCATGGTCTTCAGATGCTTGGGTACATCATGCTGTGGAAAGCTTTCCCTGTGCATGGTTCTTGCTTCTTCCAGGTAACGGTTCAACTTGATCATGACTCAGGGAGGTGGCCACATGTCCAAACTCTTGTTTCGATTCCAGTGTTCCAGCCCCATGCCTCACTCTGCCTCAATTTCATCTCTATTGCCTTCATTGTAGCCTGAAATCTGACTGGCACCTTCTGTACAGTTGCACTCCATCACATTTCTAGATGTTCTTAGGGAATATAGATGCTATGTTTAGGGTGTTCCATGGGCTAGAAAAGGTGGCAAAATCTCATTCCATAAAGATACTATAGTTTTGACAAAGCGATTTGACAAAGCGATTTTTTGACAAATCACTGCCAAAGTGATTTAGTAAAGAAGAGTTCTTTGAAAATGGGGAGAAGAACTGAAAAGACACTTTTCTAAAGAGGAAATACAAATGGCCAACAGGCACATGAAAAACTGCTCAACTTCGCTAGTAATAAGAGAAATGCAAATCAAAACAACAATGAGATACCACCTTACACCAGTAAGAATGGCCCACATCCAAAGAACAGACAACAAGAATTGCTGGCGAGGATGTGGAGAG
>PVHY01033113.1:0-11364 GCA_004024945.1 Uropsilus gracilis
TTTTTTTTTTTTTTTTTCTTTTTTTTTTTTTTTTGAGACTAGGTCTCGCTATTTTTGCCCGTGGAACCGCAGGCTCTCGTTGCCCGGAGTACCACGGACTCAAGCAACCCCCAGCCTCAGCTTCCCAGGTAGCTGGGATGACAGGCGCGCGCCACCACGCCCAGCTATTTTTTTGGAACAAGGTCTCGCTACGGGCCCCAGGCGGGACTCGAACCGCTATCCCTAGCCCCGGCCGCTTCGTAGGCTGAAGCTTACAGGCACGAGCCACCGTGCCGACCCTAACATAGTTTTCAGGTATACATTTTTTTCATTCTTGGAAATTGTGCTTATCTTCCAGGTGAAAAAAAGACAGAGATCAAGTGCTCAAATTTTTATTGTGAATCTCCTGTTTTATTTTTGTTTTTCTGTTACATTTGAGCATACGGAACACCCTGGAGTTAGGTGTCTATGATAGTATTTTAAATGTTCCAAGTGATTTATAATGGAAATTTTTGATTTTTAAATTTCTTTGTTTCAAAAAGAGTTGCCTTTAATTATTTTTCTCCCTCATTTAAGAAATGGGTAGAGCAACATTTCAGTGCATAAATGAAAAGCTTCTCCCCCACACCCCCCCTTTCTCTACTTCTGTTTCATCTTTGGTCAGACTCACTTCTAAACAGAACATTTAAATATAGAAGGCCTTTGCATTTTGAACTAATACCTGCCAGTTAGGAATACCTATCACATTCTGGGCCCTACTTGACTATTTCAGGTATCAGCAGCGTAAGATTTTGCTGCACCCTGTTTTACAGAGAAGGTAATTGAACCATAATATGTTAAGTGACTGTCTGAACCAGTGCAAGAGAACCAGGATTCAGAACTGGGTGTCTTGCTTCAAATCCTGGTTTTTTTTTTAAGCCATTTTTCTATTACCTCTTTAATTTATTACAGTATCACAGATACTGTATAAGCATGATGACATGTCCATTAAAACTTAAGCTGTCAATAAGCCAGTAATGACCAGAGGGTAACCAAGTATTTTCTCCCTGTACATTTTTAATCATTTGTTTAATAAATGTGAAACATCCTTTTTGTATTGATGCTGTTTTCCTTTGTATCCTTTTGATATATTTCTAATTCAGGTATTTTCATGCCTTACATTATAGGCTGTTACTTGTCGTCATGGGCTTAGAAATTGCACACAACACCATTTTTAAAAAAAGGAACAGTAAAGCTGGGCATGGTGCCTCGTGCTTCTAAGCTTCAGCCTATGAAGCGGCCCGGGCTAGGGATCGCGGTTCGAGTCCCGCTCGAGGCAACACAGCAAAGACCTAGTCCCAAAAATAGGTGGGCGTGGTGGTGCGCGCCTGTCATCCCAGCTACCTGGGAAGCTGAGGCTGGGGATTGCTTGAGTCAGTGGTACCCCGGGCAACGAGAGCCTGCGGTTCCACAGGCAAAAATAGCAAGACCTAGTCTTAAAAAAAAAAAAAAAAAAAAAAAAAAAAAAAAAAAAAAAAAAAAAAAAAAAAAAAAAAAAAAAAAAAAAAAAAAAGGAACAGTAAAGGATGAGGCTAATGCTCCCAGAAAAGAAAAGGTGACTGAAAAGTTGACCTACCACAACTCACTTGAAAGACCATGTAATGCCAGTTGTCATAATCTTAGTAAAACAGAGATTCAGACAATATGTCATCAAATATAATAAAAATTATGGTTAAAATAGTCGTAAAACTCTATATTTCCCTGGTCTGGCTTTTTTTTCCCCCATGGATTTTAAAGTAAAAATTTACTTCTACATAACTTAGTCTTAATTTTATGACATCGCATGTCAGATGTGGTAAGAATAAACATTTTTAACATTTTCTATGTTCTTAGCAAAGTACAGAATTTTAATTTTTTTAACATTTTTAATATAATTTCCTTTTTAATTTTTTAAAAAATTTGATTGCACATATATATATTATTTTTTAACATAATTGTCTACCCCGAGGTTCTCCCACCACCTTATCACCCATGAACCATCTTAATCTCTTGTGTCCATTCTTCCCCAATATTACCTTCGTTCCCCTCTCTTGCTCTATGCTTCAGTTCTACGGACAGGTTTGAAATTTTCTTGTTCATTTGTTTTCCCTATATTCTTCATATAAGTGAGACTATCCAGTATTTCTCTTCTATGCAAAGCACAACTTCTAAAGTGCAGTTTTAATGTTAAGCTGTTCTTATGTGTGTAGCATGTAGAGCTTAAACTAACTGCCTGTTTGATCTTTTTCAAATATGTGTAGGTTTTCCTTTATTTCTTTTAAACTTTATTCAGAATTAAGATTTAAATTTATAATGAAGGAAATAAACAGACAATATTAGTGATCAGAGAGTCTAACTAAAGCCTTCAAACTTTATTGCTGCTTCTCTGGCCACAAAATTTAAAGCCTGGGTAGCCTTCTATCCTAAGATAGAAGTTTTCAGCTGTCATCTGATTTTATACAATTTAGGTACTTTTCTATAATTAAAAAATATGTTTTAAACCTGAATGTAATAGTTGGGCAGCTTTTCTTCCTCTTCTACTTAAATTTTGTTTCTGTAATCCGAATTTTTAAAAATTTCTCTCATGTAAACATAATATGAGAATCCATTGTTACAAATAATCATTAATAATCAGTGGAATATCAGTTTATGCCAAACATTAAATAAACTCTTAATGCTGATTCTGAAGATCTAGGAGCCCTCATAATATTTCAGCAGGACTATCTGTGTTTAGCCAACTCCTCTAAGAGATGATGCACATGAAACAAAAATTACTTTGATATTACCTTTTATAACAAACTAAGATTTCTATGTCAAGTTGCATTTTTTTATTATTGTAATAATTCAGGTTTTGGGTCACTTATTTTGTTAAGCTAGAGACCTGATTTCTCTTAATATGTTTTAAGAACACAGATAGTCAGAAATACTAAAAAATTAACCAGAGGGCCCATCTCTTGAAACAACTCTAAGCCAGACCAGTTCCTTCAGCAACTAAACGTAATTTTTTCTTACCATGACAAGTGTATTTAAGTCTCAACTACGCAACTTTGAGGTATAGCAGGAATTTCTAAAGCAATTCCCACTTTAAATTGGGGCTTAGTGATTTGTTGGAATTTAGTGATTAAGAGATCCTTATTACTAATAATTAATCCAACACCCAGCCATCACTGAAAGTATCCTAGCTATTACTTTGAGAAGGGAAAAAGTGAGTAATAGAAAGTTATGGAATATGCCTATTCACTATCATTTTTAGGTAATGTATGCAATCTATGAATACTGCTAAGTTGGATAATATAAGTGATTTTATTAGATGACTGGAGAGAATAGAGTTGTTTCTAGGAAATTATATTTTGCTCTTTAGAACTGATTATCAAGCATCTAAAAAATGAAGGACTGTGTACTTACTAAATTGTTAAATAGTCCAGGTTCATCTTTAAAGGTTAAACAAGTGACCATTCCTTTCCTAGCATATTATAATTCTGCGGTTTGATAGCAAGAACAAAGTGAAATACTTACCAAACATTATTGTCAGGAGGGCAATCGGCATCACAAACAATCCTACCAGCAAATCTGCTACTGCCAGTGACATGAGGAAATAATTGGTAGCATACTGCAGCTTCTTCTCCAGTGAAACAGCCAGAATAACGAGGATATTTCCACCAATTGTGGGTATTATCACCACAAGTATCAGGAGAGCTGCCCAGCGTGGTTTATTTCCCTGTTCGTCACCAATCTGCTTCATTTCTTCCGATATCAAGTCTGTCTGTAATCCCGACCAGTTAGAAGGAAATAAGGGATCAAATGAGCTCTGTAAAATATGTTTAGGAATTGTTCTTTGTTCAGACATTCTAGAAGAGAAAACCATTCGCTGTTTTTCTGTGATTTGATCCATTTCTGTACAGTGGTCAGCATGGTCAGTAGCTAAGCTGGTTGTTGGCTTTTTTAAGGCATTGTACCCTTGCCAGACACTGAAAGCTCAAGTTGACTCCTTCCTTAAAAAAAAATTCAAGTTCTCAAAAATGAGGTAAGGCCTGAGTGTTAGGGAGCCCACAGAGGCTCCGACTTTGGAAGGCTTAGTGCAGGAAACCAATAGCTGTGAAGAAAAGGCTTTTACTAGTTTCTCCTGTATTTTCTTTTTGCTGCAGTGGTGGAGTCATGTTTGAATGCAAATTCCTCCTAAATATAAAATACATGGATTGCATTATTTATTTTCCAAAACAGCTTTTAAAAAAAAAGCCCTGAACTTAGTAACTCCTCCCTTCTCAGAAGGTCTCTTGTGCAGTGTGGCACAGTGGCACTGCAGTCTGTTCCACACACACATTTCTGATATGCCTCTGTTAATGAAATAGGAGTTTCGTTCTTATTTTAGTATTTATAATAAAAAGCTAGGTGTTTCCTGACCCTTAAATATCTTTTACTTTAGCTTATGTTCAAAAGGAAAAGAAATGTCAAAGAACTGAATAGTTCTAAAAGGAAGTTTTTCAGACACACTGGTCATCCACCTTAAAAATATACCAAGCCTACCTATGGTCTGAGTAAGTGGTTTATCAGTTAGGACTTCTCATTTGTAATTGAGTTTTGTCTAATCAGGATTACCTTAATAATGATATGAGTGCAGTTTTTATAAAGCATTTTAGAATTCCTTTAGTTTGAGAAAAGGACAATATGAGATACTACTGTCTCAACAATTTTTAGTAATTTTGTCTTCCAAAGCATATTTCTGCAACAAATGCTTTCCAAGTTTTTTGGTGCCAAATTTAAACCAGTTTTATGTATGTTTGTTTTTTAAATGGTGATTTTTCACCTTCCCAATTTCCTTGGAAAGGAGAAGAAACTAATGGAAAAGTTAAATCTTTATTTACAAAATTGCAGATCTCATAAAAATCCCCCCTTTAACATTGGTAAGTTTTTTTATTTTTATTTTTAAATTATTGAAAAGAAAGAAAAAATATGTGATAGCATAGTTTTTGAAGAGAGAAAATATCTATAGATCAACTATATTTATTTGTTAAAAATACTTACCTCTCTGCTTGTTTCTCTCCAAGCATGCCATCCTACCTGTCTGTATATCTGCTTACTGCTGTGACTGAAATCCTCCTCCCACTGAAATCCTCCTCCCACTGACTTACTCTGAGCCTGCAGCTCTGCGCTTGAACGCAGTGGAACAGATGTGTTAGATAGTTGTAAGCATGCCAAGGAGGTTATTTCCTCTTTGATTCATTTTTAGAGAGTAGTAGGATTCATTATAATTCCTAAAACTACCATTTAAATATTGAACCAGTTTATGAAGAGCCATATTCATGTTATGTTCCTAAGATCTCTCTTTGCTGTTTGGGAGATTCTAATTATCTCTCTCGTTTTAGTTTCAGGTAGTTTCGTGTATGTGCTGCTGTAGGAAGCACCAGGTAGTTTTGTTTTGTATTAAGTCTGAGCTGTTTTTACCATTTGAGGAGAGACAAGATTTAATATAGAGATTTGAGTTTTTGTTTATAAAGGTCTTGTCCTGTGAGCCTTACAGTGATTTCCAGAGTTCTGATTTCTAGCAGTGAAACAAGATTCCTGTTCGCTTTTATATTATATTCCTTTGCTGTGGAGCACAATTAATTTTCTCTGGTTGTAACCTTATATAGAAGAGCATAGAAAGATCTGAATTCTATACGTATACATGGGTTTCAGCAGAAACTTTTTTTTTCAACAGAAACTTTCATTGCTCGTTTTTAGGCATATGGCCTCTAGATTTGGAAGTTGGTTTATGGGCAGTGTTTGGTTTCCCCCCCACAGATTTTATAATGGGGGGAATATACAATATGTAATTAAAATTACCTCTGCTGTATTTCAGATGTTGGTATAAAAATTTTATGCTTGCTTTCCTCTAAACCATTAAACTTGGTTAGTATTAGAACTTAAGCATTTGTGGCACTTTTTGTTTCATATTTATATTTCTTGGCTTATCTGAAAATTTCTGGAAAACATTCCATTTCTTCCAGTCCTGCTAGTGACTTGAGATTTTGTTCAACATTTGCTTTTAACTCAGAATTCAATATTTTAGGAAGAATATTTGCTAGGACTTTTGGATGAAACAAAGTAACACTTGAGCAGTTATATGCATTTTAATGTCCCATAGTTTCTCTTTAGGAACTTGTAAATATTTTAAATATTACTTTATTCTGAATCATAATTTGGCCTCGGTGCTTACACACCCAGTCAGCAAAACAAATGTCAGTTTAAAATAGCAATACCATCATACTCATTGAAAAGACATGTATAAAATTCATTTATGTTTATAAGATAAATTTTCAAAAAATCTTTTGAGTATATTATTAAAATGCCAAGCATTATTGTTACTGTACTTTGCTGATGTTAACACTTCACACCCACAGTCACTCTCTTTAAAAAAAAAAAACAAAAAAAAACCTTAACACAATTCTGGAAGCCTTAGTGAACTGTTGATCTGTTGATGGAAGATTTTTGGTGGTGAATATGGTATAATAGCATGCATTTATAGATATTATGAACCTGTAACCCTGAAACATTTGTCACCAATAATTTTTTGTGTGTGTTTTTTTAAAATTTCTAATGGTGTTACCAAAATAATAATGTCATGAAAGGTAGTTAAAAATCAGTACTTGTTATTTTTAGGTATAGTTTTGTTTGTTTGTTTGTTTGTTTTTTAAAGTTAGTTTAATGACTATGGAATATAACTAGTGAGCACAACTATCTGTATGGCAACTTGAGTTACTTGAGTTGTTAGAAGGATAAGAAAGAGATAAGAGAAAGCAAAACAGAGGGTATACAAGTTGGTAAATAACTGAACACGTATTCTAAATCTCATGCTTGTTAGAGAAAAGGCAGCCAATAAACCCACACTCCAAAACACTCTCAGAACCTTGGTTCTCCCCCTCTATAATGAAACTAGCATTTGCACATGGTAATAAATCATAATAGTATAAAAGAATTTTGATGCTGAGTCTACTTAAGACAGATTTAGCAAACACATTCCCCTCCTACTCCAGAACTGAATAACAAGTTAAAAGATGGAAAAACACTTTGATAATAGCAAAAAGGATTAACTGAAGGAACAGGAATGTTTAAAGTATGATCATGTGGGTCTACTCAGACTTGTAGCTCCCCAACTTCATGAAGTATAGTTATTGGTGCCATAAGTAGTGATGTCCACATATTTAAGAAAAGCTTATATTATCTTCATTTAACTGTTTCTGGTGGGAGGAAAACATGCAGTGCATTTGCTTTGAAGATTTCCATCCGAGATAGAGATTGATTCTCAGTAGTAGAATATTTCAGATGTCTGAAAATTTCCTACCTCATTTGTCTAGAACTGCAGGTAATTTCATTCTTACTAAAGTGTCTTAAAAGGTTAGAGTCAGATAGTCAGAATTTATTATCAGGAAACATAATTGGTACATTTTTTAAAATGTTTTATTTTTGGCCCGGAACGGTGGTGCGTTGCCTTTAATCTCAGCCTACAGAGTGAGACTGGGACTAGGAATTGCTTGGGTCCCAAGGGTCTGAGACCCGCCCAGGGCAACATAGCGAGACCTAGTTTCTAAAAATAGCTGGGCATGGTGGCACGCACCTGTAATCCCAATTACCTGGGAGACTGAGGCTGGGGATCGCTTGAGTCCGTGGTACCACAGGAAATGTGAGCCTGCGGTTCCCTGGGCAAAAATAGTGAGGCCTAGTCTCAAAAAAAATAGGTTTCATTTTATTCACAGTGCCTTTTTTAATTTATTAGAGTCTATCTTAGACTGGAAAGAGTAGTCTAGTACTTTTATGGGTTTAGGAAAACAGCTTAAATACCAGCCAAGGACATTTTTTTCCCCTCTCAGTCTATCAAATAGCAGCCATTAAAGGATTTTAAAGTTATATAGTTGTGTTCATTACATATTCATTTGTGAATTTTCATTTGAGCTCCAATTGCTCGTGCAGATACAGTGATAAATACTGTATATCCTTTTTGCAGTTTTCTGATAGGGGTGCTAGCAAGTACAATGATAAAATTCTAATTTGAGACTAACTCATTTCAACAGTACCTACAGAGCAGCTCACATATATCTCTGCATTCTTTTTATTCCTTCTTCTTCACTCGCTTTGATGAGACCAGAAAAAGAACTGAAACTGAATAGCTATCCCAGCAGCCTGTTCTCCTTGGACTTTAACTCGCTCTCCCCTGATGACTGAATTTGCCGCTTATTTTAATGAAAGACCTAGACCAATATGTATGCCCTTTCCACCTTTCACCTCAAAATGTCTTTTGTCTCATCTGTCCTGTCCTCCTTTAGGATCAGGTTGCCATTTCTCTTCTCTACAACTCACTTCCACTTAAGTTCTTCGTCCCAACTCTGCTATATTCATTGTAGCCTTGCTATATTAGGTATCTTCTTTTTTACACACAGAATCCATACTCTGAATGAATATTTGATTCCTCAACTCAATTTCTTTCTTCAAGCCATGCTCCGGTTAATAAAAAATGAAATCTTTCCTTACCCCTTAAGTCTCTCATCATCAGACTCCTTTAAAGAGTTGCCTATCTTCCTTTCTCACCACCCACCCAGTCTATAATCCTTAGAATGAGATTTTTATCCCCAGTGTTTTACTGAAACAACTTTTGGAAAATCACTAAATGGTTGGTTTAGTTGTTGGTTTTGTTTAACATTCATCACTATGACTAAGCATTTCTTATTAAAACTTGTGTCTTGACTTCCTGGACTCTTCTTTTATTCTCATACCCTTAATAGGTAGATTCCTTCCAGGTTCCTGTCCTGAGTTGACTTCATCTGCCTTTTCATTTTCCTCCACTCATTCCTGCAGTTTCTCTCAATCTGTGTCTGTAAAAAGAAGATGATGTAACCTGCTCTGCCGACTTCACAGCAGCATTTGAGCCCTGTGGCTCCCTTTCCCTTTGCTCTGCTCCCTCCAAACTGTGCTCTGTGCACCTCACTGACTAGTGCTGCTGAGCGTTTACCAGCCCTGAGCATACCTGCAGTCTTCTCCGTCCCCCTCGTAGACCCCAGAGCTTTTAAAAGTCCATGCTGCCCCATGTCTTCTTCCAAACTTTTTAGTCTATCCTAGCCTGGCCTTATTATTCCTTGCCCCAGGCTGCTGTGACCAGTACTTTTGCCTTTCAGTGTCTTTGACCAGTATCACCTAGGCAGCTGCTGTGTCCCTTGGGAACATTCCTAAGCATAATGGAACACATCCATGCTGTTGCACTGTTTCTTCAAGGAATGTCCAGACATTGAACAAGCAACCAGAACTGAAAGTAAGGCCTGGTGTTTCTCCCTCTCCTCAGTAGCCTGCACCTGTGCTCTGATTACCTTCCTCCCCACTGTCACCTGTCCTGGCTAGTGGCAGGCAGCCAGTTTAAAAAGTCTCTTCTCTAGTGTGCGCTCTCTCTTTCCCGCCACCCCCAGCCTGAGGCAGTGTGTGCGCTTTAACCTTTCACCTGGATGCAGTGAGGTTTTGGCTAGATTTTAGAGTTCTGTAAAAGTTGTTTTTGCCAAATTGTCAGCTGCTCATATTATATCTGCTTTGTTCAAGAACAAAAAATACGAGTGTTTCCTTTTTAGTATCAGTGAAACTTTATACTACAGTTTGATGTCAGAATGGTGATATGCTTTAATTAAAATATTTTTTATACCTGGAATATCATTGATGACCATAAAGATTACAAATGGTCTTTGGTGTAGACCTGTTCAACTCTGCAAGTCTTCAGTAATCACTATAATCAGCTGTTAAAAGTGAGCTGTTATTATTAAGAGTCTTATTTAACCATCAGGAATGAATTCCAATATATTTGTGTTTATTTTAATAAAATCGGAAATACTGTAAAATCTTTTATATAAACCAATTTCATGGTGGCTCACTGGTGTGGCAAGGCTTTTCTTGATTTACTGATTCAAGGGATAGGATATGAGAAAAACATGTTTCTTACTGTTACAAAGTTACATCTCTGTATAAATCTTGCTTCTCTTTAAGATATTTTTTATCCTGCTAGGCAACACCTAATACAAATATCTTGTCTAAAAATGATATAATTTTAAGTTTTTTCAAGTCCGGTAAAATGGTAAGGAAATTGTAAAGAGAGAATTAAGTTGTAAAGTGTGGGGCAGGATCTGCGTGAGGTTTTTGTTTTGTTTATCTTGTGATATAATATTTAGAGTAGATAGTAAAGACGAAACTGTTGACCCCGCACAGTGATGCATGCCTCTAAGTGACAGCTTATGGAGTTGCGGCAGGGTCTGGGGATTGTGGTTTGAGTTCCACCCCGGCAGCACAGTGAGACCTAGTCCCAAAAAAATAGCTGGACGTGGTGGTGCGCACCTGTAATCCTAGCTACCTGGGAATCTGAGGCTGAGGATTGCTTGAGTCTGTGGTACCCCGGGTGACTGACGTAAGCCTGCGGTTCCACCGGCAAAAGTAGGGAGACCTAGTCTCAAAAAAAAACCAAAAACCTACCAATCTCTAATGGTATTGATGTTTTTTATTTTTTTTAATTTTTTTTATTTTTTGCTTTTTATACCACTTTATTCCAACCTGAGCACCTCATATAAAACTAAACACTGGTGAACTGTTTTTCCTTACTAATTCTGAATCACTGTAAATGTACAAGTTCTGCTAACAGTCCAACACTTAAATAGATTAAATCATCTCCGACACATGGTAGGTTTCATATAATGAAAATACCTAAAACAATTAGTGCAATATACTGAACTGATCAAAATAAAATGAACTTTGGGAAACAAGGCTGCAAGATTGTTACTAACAATTCGCAATACTTAATTGTTACAAATTACACATACATTGTTTATTATGGTTCTATAGCCTGTGTAGGAACTGAAGGCCCTTTCTTTCAAAGGGGGAGAAAAGGAAAAAAATTAGCTGTTTTAGTAACTGTACATTTTGTATACTTTTAAGCAACTTTTAAATAGTACAGAAAAGTAATAAACATATGAAGACTACAATGCAGTACCCTATTTACAGTACAGCTAAAATAATCAAGTTCGAATGTACATAATTGTTAGTGCATTGACTACATTATGTCCAAAGGGAACAAAAGCCCCCTTTCCCTGCCCTCAAACAAAAAACCTATGTAATGGTCAACAGTGATTAAACAGAAATCACAGACACCTGGTTTCTCTTTTGTTGACGAGCTCATGTTTGAAGGGAACAATATCCATTAAGATGCATATATCAGTTTCCATATTCCTAAAACAAAATGGGGTCACATTAGACATTTTATTACCCCAGTTTTGTTCTGCTTTTAATTTAAAGGAATGGCTATAATTTAGATGCCACTAATGTTCATCCCTCCTCCCGCCTGAAAATATGGTATTTTTCTCTTGTAGC